>CAIGQQ010028654.1:0-11352 GCA_903798035.1 Danio albolineatus | reverse complement strand
CTAGTGTTTAACAGCAGACGGCGTTCTAGGCTAGTGTTTAACAGCAGATGGTGTTCTAGGCTAGTTTTTAACAGCGGACGACACTCTAGGCTAGTTTTTAACAGCAGACGGCGCTCTAGGCTAGTTTTTAACAGCGGATGACACTCTAGGCCACTGTTTAACAGCAGACAGTACTCTAGGCTAGTTTTTAACAGAGGATGGTGCTCTAGGCTTGTTTTAAACAGCAGACCAGACAGCGCTCTAGGATAGATTTTAAGCATACACTCATGAGAAATAGCACTTGTGCATTTAGCAGTCATGTAATTTGGCTTTTATGTCACGAGAACAACGTCAACACAGCTCACTGTGAACACTCTTGCCTTTCCTAACTTTATTAATGACTATTTTAGGTTCAAGTGGTATTTGTAAGGATTTGGGTGCAAGAACAATTTGGCTGTTTGTAAAGCATACAGCACCACCTGCTCGTAAAATTTATGCTCAGAATTAATTCAAGCGAGAACAGCAATGCAGTTCGAAAATCTTCGACTTTTTATATTTGACCCCTAAGACATTTCTGGGTGTATCATTTTTAAAATCAGATTAATTAAAACAAAATAACAGACACATATTTTTTTTTCCAGCATAAAAAAAGATATTACACCATTTATAAAACCTGAAAGTGGAATTACTGGAGCCTTTAAATAGAAATTTGAGGTGTAACATTTTTACACAGAACAGTACAATAGTGAAATTGGCCAGTGGGCCACACACTATAGCTCCCATCACACAAATCTATGATGGGTTCCTTCAGAATGGCAATTTATCTATACATTACACGTTACAACCCCCATATTATTTCATGCTCAAAGCTTTATTCAGTCGTGATGTGCATGGTCTCTCCTCCAAATAATCTCATGCTTGCCTTCCTGCCCTCTGTTTAGATCTGACAGGTCAGAACTGGGTTCACACCAATTAATCGTGCGTTCAGCCACTACTGTCACAGTGGAAATAACACCCTGTGTTTCAGACATCGGTCGATAGTGATTTGTTAGCAGTCTACATTACATTAATAACTACTTTACCATTGGTTTTTTAAATATAAACGTGCACTTGATGGACATGAGTGACTGTTATGATCGTAATTTTTTTTGTAGGGATGGGCGGATCGATCCTGTACTCTAAAAAACACAGTGTTGAAAACTACCCAAATTGGGTTGTTTTTAACCCTATTGCTGGGTATGTATAGGACAGAACACATCGGGGGTTAAATTAACCCAAGTAATTGGGTTATTATTTTTAACCCCAAAAATGGGTTGTTTTTCCTACCCAATAATTGGTTATTTTTACTTAAATAATAGGTTTGTTTGACTGAATTAATAGGTTATATTTTCAAATTTAATTTTTAGCTTTCTTTTAAAATCATTAACCACATAAAAAAAACAAACAGGTGAATATTGTGTTAGCTTTATTTATTTTTTTGTTCCATTACATTTTTTCAACACATTACAATTTGTAAACACACTTTACCTCAGAGATCATGCAAAACCAAATACAAATTGTGAACTGCATTTAAAAAATTCGTTTCATATTTATGGGTTGTTCGTAAACAGTTATAATAATAATATATTTATGTGGCATCGCAGTCAGCCCCTGCTGGGAGTTGATTTGACCCAAGGAGCTGGGTTGATGTGCCTGTGTGGTGCTAGGGTTGCATTGATTCAAGACTTAGAAATTATTACCCAGAAAATAACCAAAGTTTGGGTTACATAGCACAACCCAAAAACTACCCAAGACTCTGAAAATAACCCCCAAAAATTACACAAATGCCTCAACCCAACATTTGGGTAGAAAAAATAACCCCGGATTTTTTAGTGTGTGAAGTATCGATATTTTCGATACTGTGAATGTATCAAAAGGATCGATCCTCAAGTAAAAGTATCGATCTTTTCTGGAGGGGGTTCTTACGGAGTAAAATATCTCAATAATTATAGCGCCACATATTATATAAATATTTACTTAAATAGCAACACGAATGGGAACTATAATATCCCTTCGCTATATCTCCGCTAATGGGTCAGCGTTAGTACAGACACCACACACACACCCAGCGCAGGTTGTAAAACTTTGAGAAATCTGGCCATTGTCCAGCTAACCAAGTGGAAATTATTTTACAAGAGTCGAGTTCAATATAGACAACCAGTTTATATTAAGTTTTACCTGATATATGTTTATATGAACACACAGATGCACACACTATAAATATAACATGCTGAAGGGGAATCATTATATATGATTCTTTGTAATATTAACATGCCAAAGCTAAGGGGGAATCCTACTCTGTAATTTATGTAATTTGTGTAAATTGGCATATATCAGATTCCTGTTACATTCACAGGGTTCAGAATAATAGACTGTAGACCACTCAAGTTAAGACATCTTGAATTTTTTTGTAGTTTAGTTTAAATAGTTTTAAATAAACTTGTTTATCAAGTAAAATAAACAAAGTTTAGGTACACATGATAACTGGGAGAGATGTACATTTTTAATTAAACAAGGTTTCTGCAGTGTATAATGTTTTGTTATGGTGCCATTTAGGCAATTTTAGTTCAGTTATTTTAATAAATGTAAAAAGGAATCATGTGTTTTGTGTTTACTTTAATATTAATAATAATGATGCTAATAATAATTATAATAATGGTGATAACCATTTTTTTTTTAAATCACTATAAAATATTTAATTAAAGTATTGGTATCGATATCGACGATACTTGTCTTGAAATACTTGGTATCGGATCGCAAACTAAAATATTGGTATCGCCCATCCCTAATTTTTTGAGCCGCCACACACAACCGGCATGTTTTTTTAGACTAAGGCCCAATCCCAATTCTTTGCTTTTCCCCTTACCCCTCGTTTTGCGCGTTCACATCAAGGCGTAGTGGTGTCCCAATTCTCTTTAGCTTGAAGGCGTAGGGCTAAGGGCAAGGGGTATACACCCCTTCAAACGAAGATTTTTCAGGACCACACTTAAAACGGAGGGGTAAGAAAACATCCCAGAATACACCTGCCACAGCAGCAGGATAGCTGAACCCGGAAGTAAGGAGATCCACAAATTAGTGTTTTTTGTGACAAACAAACATATGTTTTAATATATTCATAACCGCGTTCGTCTTTTACCGTCATGCTTTAAAAAAAAAAAAAAAAAAACGCTAAATTTCGCGATCTATAATCCATAATCATAACTCCTGTACAGCAGTCTCACAACATTCTGACACACGATGACACTGGAATACCCTGTCATTAATGTCTAGTGGCTGGGAATGAGCTTTTACAGTGTCTGCTATAATGTTAATGTTGTTTTCGTGTGTTTACACAGATAAATATGGCCACTGTGTAAATACACAATACAGTTATGATCTTATTGCCACATTAGATGGTTATGATAACATAACATACGCCTTCAGTGATTTTCTGAAGATAAACACCAAACAATAACCCAACTGGAATGACTCCAGCAGTCGTGATCGTCTGATCTCATATGAAGCAAGAGATCGCGATGGCATATGATGACGTGTGCAGGTGTTGAAGTGCTGGCCCACTTCTTAGGGGTACGTTTTGAAGCCCTTCCCCTTAACCCTCGGTTGTAAGGGGGAAGGGGAAGGGGTACAAAAATAGAATTGGGATTGGGCCTAAGTTACAAGAACTTCAACTATTTCATGTAGCACCACTCCTCGATGTCAGTTTTAAAGCAGTGGCAAGTTTTTGTTTACAGGTGCTCAGTGACCGTGTCCTGATACACCGCAGCACATCTGTTAACATTCATCGGGAAACTGAGGAATTGAGGGAGCGTTCATATAGCAAATTAATAGTAATCTGCAGTAAATGCAAACATTAATCTGTTTCTAAGATCGCGCCCACACAGACCTGCACTAATTTAAATACAGAATCTAAATTAATAAACAGCTCTACAAGTGAAACTGTTCATATGACGCAACTATCTATTACCCCTACTCCAGCGCAAGTGTGTGAACACACACACAAATATAAATGATGTATGTATCATTCATTCACTGAAGCATTGTATTAAAAAGAATCAAGAACTTTAAGAATGAAACCCAACCTGTTTGCTCCTCAGGATCTTCATGTTTGACTCTGAATGTTTCTTCAATCTTCACATCTTCACTCTCCTCTTTAATAAACGCCATCTTTATAACAGTGTGGAGATCAGTCGCTTCAGCAGGAGTTTTTCTCTGCATTTAAGAGGAGAATAATCAAAAGAAGGAAGAAGAAATGACAACTAAACCTCTGTCTGTGTCTCATGAAAACCACATGAAAGAAATGCCTCACATTACATCAATAGCCCCCTACCCTAAAGTTTTACCATTTACTTTTCATGACCATTCTTTACTGTCAATAGTCAAAGCTTAACAGTATGAAAAACAGGAGTTAAGAAAAACTGAAAAGCGAAAGGGAGACATTCATTAGGTAATGTTAATTTACTACCAGTTTGGGAGAAGTTTGAAAAATGTATTCAAAATCCATCTGAATTTTTCCGTTAAAATGAGAAATTTTCCCAAGTTCGTATTACTTTCAGTTATTTTCCTTAAAGGCAATGAAAACAACCTATTATAATAAACATGAAAGACACAAAGAAGCCATAGAAAACTGCTCATTTTTGAGGAAAATTTTACACTTTTCATTTGAAATCATTAAACAAATACATAATCTTCATTCACGTTTATTGCGATGAATAGGTTGTTTTCAACCCACCACACACAAACTCTTCATATCCCTCACTGCATGCAATCAATCCTTATTAAAACAATATTGCCTACAATAGTTTCCCACCAGCAGTCTGACTGTGTACACCTTTTTAATTGTCTGTGTTTTGCACTGTCTGGACCCAGCACCTAAGCTTTTCACTCAACACAGTACAAGTGCTGCTGATGATGTGACAATAAAAGTGATTTGATTTAATCTAATGTTAGAAAGTGACTACATAATCTAGATTACACACAATCCGTTACTACCAGCCTAAAATCATCACAATAGCAACAATCATAACAGCATGTCAATGCTTGAGTTTTTGAACCATTCAATACTATAATATTAACTATTGTGAGCTGATAAACTGTAACAAATACTGTAGTATATGTTATTTTTACTACAGTAAACTAGTTCACTCTTCGAACTACCACCCTTACTAAACACTTAACTTGAATGAACCATTTGATTAAAGAAAACATATATAGTAATTAAAATAAGTAATTAATCAATTATATATGTTTTAAAAAGTAATATTTTGTATATATTATATTCGTGTATCGCATTATTACTCATTAAAAGCGAATTATAATTATTATGACCTGATATAATCTAAATAAGACGCCCTTTTTCTGTTACTAGTGTGTGGCGTTTTACCCGCACACAACGTCGTTTAACGTACCGTATATTACACTGTGGTAAGTATTTACGTTACTATAGTAGCTATTATCACCTGTAAAGTAATATTAACTTTAAGCACAAGGTTAATATCGATTTATACATACGCAGAGCAGCACAACAAACCTTTCTTCTGCTAAACCGACGACTGAGGGAGACGCTGCTTTATGACGTCATCGCAGACCAAAATAAAAGTCTATAAACTCATTTAAGAACCAGAGCTGAACTTAAATGGAATTAGTATATTTGATAAAAAATGTAATAATAAATACATTCGACAAATTTTCCAAAATATAAAGTATAATGTTCCTAAGGGCGAATTTTATTGGGCATCCTTCATTGATTTAATAGACTGGAAAGAAGCCTGGTTATTGCCTCATAAGTATTGTATTCCCAATAAAACAAAAGAGGTTCATTTTAAAATTCTCCATAAAATATATCCAGTGAATAGTACTTTGGCAAAGGATTCGGAAGTTGATAGTTCATGTTCATTTTGTAAGTCCGAAGACGAAACCCTGATTCACATATTCTTTCAGTGTGAAAACACCAAAAGCTTTTGGAATAGCTTATATCTCTATATAGGTAATTACATTGCTTCTTCCAGCCCTTTTCAACTCAAAGACATTATCTGTTACTATAAAGGTAAAACTGATACAGCTGAAAACTACATTATTAACTTTTTTATTTTGTATGGGAAATATTTTATTCACAAACAAAAATTCTCAAACTCGCAGCCTTCATTGTCACACTTTTTAATCGAAATTGATATAGCTATTAAATCTCTTAGATTGGTCAAAAACAAAAAAAAGTGATAGATTCTTGGATCATTATGATAATTATTTTGGTAATATAACCGATACATAAGTCCTGTGTCCTCTTGATGTATTTGTGCTATGTAAACCTCACTCTTTATTTATTTGTTTTTCTGTTATCTTTTTATTTATTCATTTATTTATTTTCTTCTTTACGGTGTTAGATCTTTACAATGTTACTTATTTTTATCTGTTAAGTTACTATCATTGTTAATATTACTGTCTTTTTGTGTAGTTCGACCTTTGTATGTTTGTTATTGAATCTAATTAAAAATAAATAAATAAATAAATAAACTCATTTAAGGGCGTAATTTGTTATTTTGAAAACCAAAACAAGTCGTTTGAAGCCACTGTTAACTTTCTTATACGTGCTGGGAAGTTTTACTTTCACGAACTGGCAGAGGAGCTGGAAAACACACGACAATGAAGAGAGATGAGGATGAATGAAGATGCTGAAGTAAAACGCTTTCACAAAAACACAGAACGATCGAGATGAGTTTGTGCCTAATAGAGAAAGTTAACAATAATCTTTTAAATTAATTAATTGAAGGAATATAAATGTTTAATTTTATTGAGATGAACGCTCGTGAATTTCATGTCATCGAAACAAACACTGGTACAGGGTTTTTGTCACCGGTTCGGTCCTATTAGATCCCCTCACCAACCAGCAGAGGCCCTCATCTCCTAAATATTAACCCCATGCCTGGCACTGATTACTTGGCACTTAAATGCCACTTTAATACTGGCTTAAACCAGAGACTCGAGGTCTTGGTTGGTTTGCAAACATTTCTGAGCATTTCTTGTGCAATCCTGACTGCTATTCCCTTGCCATCTGTCTGATTATTCGTTTGTTGATTGTAAGCTTTCCCAGAAATGGGTTGCAGCTGGAAGGGCATCCGCTGCGTAAAACAAACGCTGGATAAGTTGGCGGTTCATTCCGCTGTAGCGACCCCTGATTAATAATGGGACTAAGCCGAAAAGAAAATGAATGAATGAGTGATTGTAAGCTGCCTGCCCTGACCAAAGCCTGTATCACCGTTTATCCCAGCTAACAGGGAACGTTCCCAGAACATTCACTAACGTTCTTTAAAAGTTGTGAAAATGTTAGCGCAGAATGTTATCAATGCAACGTTTTTAGAATGTTCTCATAACGTTGTTAACCTTCTTGTAACAATGTTAAAAAACGTTCTTAGAACAAAGTTTTTGACCGTCTTTAGGATGTTATTTGTACTTAATGAACGTTCTCATAATGTTGATGAAAAACGTTCTTAGAACAAAGTTCTTGGAACGTCTTCAGGACGTTATTTGTACTTGAACGTTCTCATCGTAGGTTTTATGAACGTTATGCTAACCATAAAGAAACATTCTCGCAACAATAAGCTATGGAATGGAACGTTATTGGAACATTACAAATAAACGTTCTTACTAAAACATTATATTTTGGTGGAAATTTAGGTTTTTAAAACATTGTAAGGATGTTATGCTAACCATAAACAACGTTCTAGTAACATTAAGCAAACTAGACATTTCAACATTCTCAGAACATTACAAATAACGTTATGATAACGTTCTCACAACCTAAATTTGTTAGCTGGGATAACTACTTCCAAAACATAACAACAAACGTGGCAACGCCTCCATAAACAAACTAACAGAAAACTACTATTCTATTCAGAATTAATAGGATTCTCGTAAAGTACACAGTGTTAGCCATTAGAGAAACAAGACTTGTTTGATAATCCAATTGTCATAAAGATCGTTCAACTTCTCAATAGATACTACATTAACTTTCACAAGCTTCTCTAATAAATCCATCCTTTACTCTAACCCAGCTAACAGGGAACGTTCCCAGAACATTCACTAACGTTCTTTAAAAGTTGTAAAAATGTTAGCACAAAAGGTTACCAATGAAACGATTTTAGAATGTTTTCATAACGTTATTAACGTTCTTGTAACGTTCTTGTAAAAATGTTGTTATAACAAAGTTCTTGGAACGTCTTCAGGACGATATTTGTACTTGATGAACGTTCTCATAATGTTGATGAAAAACGTTCTTATAACAAAGTTCTTGGAAACCTCTTCAGGACGATATTTATACTTAATGAACGTTATCATAATGTTCATAAAAAACGTTCTTGTTTTTGTTCGGGTTTGTTGGTTTTGAAAACATTGTAAGGACGTTATGCTGACCATAAAAAAACGTTCTAGCAACATTAAGCAAACTGGACATTTCAATATTCTCGGAACGTGACAGATAACGTTATGAGAACATTCTCACAACCTAAATTTGTTAGCTGGGATGCTGCCTGCCCTGAACATAGCCTGGAATTCTGTCTGTGAGTATTCTCTATATACCCTGATTACTGACTGCACGGTTGCTGCTTACTAATTCACGCTGCATAGAAAGTGGATATCAGATTCTTTTATGCAAAGGGGCTTCCGGGTCCAAGCGCTCTATCAGACTCCATCCCAAGTTATTTGTAACGTTCTGAGAATGTTGAAATGTCTAGTTTGCTTAATGTTGCTAGAACGTTTTTTTATGGTTAGCATAACATCCTTACAATGTTTTCAAAACCTAAATTTCCACCAAAATATAATGTTCTAGTAAGAATGTTTATTTGTAACGTTCCAATAACATTGAAATGTCCAGTATGCTTTGTTGCGAGAACGTTTCTTTATGGTTAGCATAACGTTCTTACAACGTTCATAAAACCTACGATGAGAACGTTCAAGTACAAATAACGTCCTGAAGACGTTACAAGAACTTTGTTCTAAGAACGTTTTTCATCAACATTATGATAATGTTCATTAAGTACAAATAACATCCTAAAGACGTTCAAAAACTTTGTTCTAAGAACGTTTTTTAACAACGTTACAAAAACGTTAACAATGTTATGAGAACATTCTAAAAACGTTCCATTGATAACATTCTGTGCTAACATTTTCACAACTTTTAAAGAACGTTAGTGAATGTTCTGGGAACGTTCCCTGTTAGCTGGGATGGGGCAACTCATCAAATAGTAATAATAAACGTTTACAAAGCAATGTAATACTTTCGAAAATCATGATCGCAATATATGTAATATATATATATATATATATGCCTAATATCTGATGGGCAGAAAGTGAAAAGTTTTTATTTTTCATAAATTGTTAAAATTTTGGTATTTGTGAGGCAGCAATCCCAGAGACTGTGTACAGCATCATTAGTTGACTTTAATGTTTGATAGGACTAAAAAGGGGTCACAGACGAACATTTTCTCCATTCAAATGAGTAGCGGCTTGGACCCGGAAACAGTATTCCATACCGCACCAACACATCACAACTTAACAAGCGGATAGACCATTTTTGAAAAATCATCTATTTTTATCCAGCCCTGTTTTCAGTGTGATTTCGTCATGCTAAATTACCACACAAACTGTCCCCCTCATCTGAGAGTAGATAGCACCGCAGCAATGACCGTTCTGGGGTGTGTTTCTGAAAACCATCATTAGTAGTTCGTTGAATTAGTGTTTCCCAAATCTGTAAAAAAAAATGCTGTAATTTGCTTTCAAAGTATTTTTACAGTTCAGTTTTAGCGATCTTCATATTGACAATTGCGCTTCCTTCATAGTGCACTTTGAAAACATTGATATCATTTGGAACGCAGCCATGGCTCGTGATGAAAACTATAGTTGACCTTATATTATATAAAAGCGGAATTCACGTTACGTCTCCAAAGCTTGTGAAAACAAAAATATATAGCATAGGTGAATAGTTTTATTTTATAGTAGGTTATTTATTAAGAAATGTGTCTGTAGCCTACTGTATATGACACGGGCCTAGTGGTTACAACATTTCTGCAGTGGTTTGAATGAGCATCATCCTACTTTGACGAGGATTTTTTTGCTTTGTCTTAATAAATTGCCTGCTGTAAATTACAACCATAAACAATTTTATATGGTTTATATATGAGATTAGAATACGTGTTAGCTACTGTAAGTGGTTGTATGTTTTAAATTGTCTCTGGGGGTCCTCAAAATGTGTGGGCCCTTTGAATCGTCCTAACATAGCTCACTCTCTTCATGTAGGTAAAATAAACCAACAATAAACAAGACTTTTACTTTATTTTTAAATTTTTATTTTTATTTTTTTACGATTTTTTTTGACAAATGGCGCTGATCAACAGCAGAATTAGTTCAAATATGTTAAAAGCAAGTCAAATAGATTAAAACTATTGGGATTGGGATTTGTTTTATACGCATCAAACTGCCGACTGGACATTCAGGGCATCTTCCTTATGCATACGCACAAAGCAAAATGGAAAAGGTCTAGACGCTCACTTATTACTCCATAACATACAATCGGAGGGTCCATATTGACCATATTTAGATTGGTCATGAATATGAATGAGCTCTGCTTTGACGTGCAGCTCTCACAGACACACACAGTATGATGTACACTGAACATGGGCGACATACTGATAAATAATTTGTCAAATAAAAAAAAAAAACTTGTAAAAAATGAAGTAAAAGTCTTGTTAACTCTTTTTAACTTGAGCTGCTGGGCACAGTATAACAGCTGGCAGGTTGGGAACACTGCTGAATGTCGAAATACAGTGTCAGACGCAGTATTAGGAGAACGTTTTGAACTCGCATCTGACAGAAGCATTAACGGCTTTAACATACATCTTTCAAAGTTGTTCATCACAAACCAGCATGCGCTACCAGTTGAGAAACGCTGCTCTCGCTGATGACAATTCTAAACTGTTTATAAAACTGGAGATATTGTCCTTTTACTTACCTAAGGCACATACCTTTTCTGTAGATACAGTCACCGGCCTTTTTATTAGGTACACCTGTACTTCACCAATTGGCGAAAGTTATTCTGGGTATAATCAATTTTCCAGAATTAATTGAGCGTAGAGGACGTGATGGGCTGTAATACACCAGGAGCTCCCTCAAATACTGGGGAGCTAAGCCATTCAGGGCTTTGTAGGTAGTCAGTAAAATGTTTAAATGTACATGATATTTAATAGGGAGCCAATGCAATGATGAATGAACTGGAGTAATATGATCATATTTCTTTGTTCTTGAAAGCACTCTAGCAGCTGCATTTTGAACTAGCTGAAGTTTGTTAAT
>CAIGQQ010028652.1:14629-64777 GCA_903798035.1 Danio albolineatus | reverse complement strand
ATTATTATTATTATTATTATTATTATTATTATTATTATTATTATTATTTGTTTATTCATTCATTTTCCTTCGGCTTGGTACCTTTATTCATCAGGGGTTGCCACAGCGGAATGAACCACCAACTTATCCAGCATATCGTCACCTTAGAATTATAAGGTTCTATCTGACATTTTTGTTAAAATTGAGTTATTGACAAATTCTTATTAATTGACACCTTATTTACATTATAGGATGTTTTTTTATTATTATTTACATTTCAACACTTTTTATTTAAAAAACACGTTACACACACACACTGTTTGCTATGGAATGCAAAAACTTTGAAGCTCAATATCTCAAAATCATTCAGAACGCAGAACCTTATAATTTCAAGGTGACGATATGTTCACAGCGGATACCCTTCCATCTGTATCTCAGTACTGGGAAACATCCATACACTCTCATTCACACACATACACTATGGCCAATTTAGTTTATTCAATTCACCTGTACCACATGTGTTTGGACTGTGGGGGAATCTGGAGCACCCGAAGGAAACCCACGCCAACACGGGAGAACATGCAAACTCCACACAGAAACACCAACTGGACTTAAACCAGCGACCTTCTTGATGTGAGGAAACAGTGCTAACCACTGAGCCACCATGCTGCCCTATTATTAATAATTTGATTTAAGCTAAATAAAACTGATCTTGTTTTTGAGAAATTTATATTTTATTTGGAAAAAATGCTGTATTATTTTAATTTAATTCATTATTTTAATTAAAGTTGGTAAGTTAGAAGAAAGTAAGAGCCAGTGATGTCAACCATCTCCTCACAACCACAGGAATAAAGTGTCATTAGTGTGTTCTCACTGATGCTGAACAGTTTACCAGTAAAACACTGCGTATCAGCACAGATCTGATATTTGATCAGGAATTTCGCGTGAGGGTGAGAGATTTCCCCTCTCTGATTTCGCAACAGGTTCACAACACGTGACCCACAGAAAGCTGTGTGGTTTGAAAGTGACTTCTCTATAGCCGTGCCTAATATACATCACTTTTCCCCACTGAAATGTCAGGGGAATTTGCTTAAATGTTGCTACAGTAATCCCACATAAAATATCTCTGGCCCACACAATCTGCTTATGCTTGGCCCACATGATGCAGTGAATTAAGGTACATGACCGGACCAAGTCTGGCTTCAAGACGAGGGACAAACATAGACCATATCTGGGCCAAAACATATCTGGGCCAAGTTAATAACCCATAACTGGGCCTGAACCTGGGCCAGATATGTTGGTGTGTCACGACTGCAAGGAAAGTGATAAACCCATGAATCTGAACCTGAATTATTTGAAGATAATAAAAATCTATTTTAAATGTGGGTGAAAAAAGGCAAACGTATGTGGCCCACATATCAATTATTAACATCTGGGCCAAAGACTACATTTTACATCTGGCCCAAGTATTGTGTGCCACCTTAAAGACAGTGCTACCTCTGCCAAACCCGGGACATGTTTGGCCCACATGCTGTATGCCAGTGCCAGATGAACGCCTGCTGTGCCAGATTTATGCCAAATCTGGGCCAGAATTCTTTGCTCCCTGGGATGTTGTTTTACACCTAAAATGCCCAGTTCACATCTTTCTTAAGCAAACTCTCTATCTAAAGTTACTGTGTATGATCTAAAGCACATGTCAAACTGCACCATAAATGTGTCACTGCTAGCATGAACTAAATTAGCATAAACTTCGTGTGATGCAGAATTTGCTGTTGTTACTCATGATCACGTGATGGTAAGGTAAATTCATCTCAGAGCATATAGAAGTCCAAATCAAATCATAATTTACAATGTTTATTTTGCAACTCAGATTCATTATAGATATGTACCCCTGTATACATTTCTGGAGATCGTGAAATGCGTCCCAGGAGGTACTCTTTTTTTTTGCAGTTTTTGTTTTCACAAATCCACCAGAGGGCGCTTGTGTACGCTCTCTCAGATATTAAATTTCTCTCGCGAGTTCCATTCACTGCTGTTCTCGCGTGAATCCACCAGAGGCCGCTGTTGACTGACTGACTGACCGACCTATTGATCGAGCGACCAATTGCCCCGCTCAGCCCCTTCCCTAAACCCAACCAATAGTGTTATCAAAAGCAACCCAGAAAAAGAAAACCACTCCCGGCAGCCCGATTTTTACCACATTTTCAAATCTTACCATATTCTTACCCTGTTATTTACTTGTTTATTTTATTTTTTGCCTTTTGTTTTAACTGCTTTCTGGAACCGTTCTTTGCCAGACTCGAACCCCGTCATTGCAGGCAACTTTTTTCTGCGTCTCAAGTTCACTGGTGAGCTACTGGGCAAACTGGTAACACTGAAAAAAGCTGTCCACAAAGAGGTATGCCGCCTTGTAGCGTTTGTTTTAAAGATGAAATGCAGCCATACGTACCTCTGGCTACATAATTCACTCTCTCCAGAAATGTGTACGAGGCTAGGTATTCACAATGATTGTTATTTTTTAGGTGAACAATTAATCTGTAAAATAAATGTATCTGCTATTTGTTATTTATTTATTTTTTATCTTCAGTCCAAATCTGAGCATTTGCTTCTGTGTTTGGTTTGGCTCCTTCTTTGGTGATGTCAGTTTGACGACTTCAGCCACAATATTTTTAACCACACCCCTCTAATCGTTAGTTCAGCCTGATCTCACGAGAAAACGTAAACATTTTACGTTTTGCCAGTTTAGTGGCTAATTCGTACGAATTCGTATGAGTTCAGTCGTACGAAAATGTACAATTTAAAAAAGGAGGCGTGGCACCCAACCCCACCCCTAAACCCAACCGTCATTGTGTGATGAGCAAATAGTACTACATTGTACGAATTAGATTATACGAATTCATATGAATTAGCCACTAAATCAAAAGTTACGAATTGCCGTGAGATAGTGTTGGTTAGTTTGCTATAAAGGAATGATGTGCAAAAGAAGGCCCCACTTCAACTCATTACTCAGTTTCAGTTGGAAGTATATCAACAAACTAAAATAAAAGTCTCAGCAACATCCGAGGACTTTAAATATGACAAGGATTTATAGTGAATTAACTTTTTTTTTCTTTCTCTGCTTTCTATCAACATACACACCGTATACAGGCATGTTTAACTGTTCAATTTAGAATATAGTAAAACATTAAGTAACACTTAGGTTTATTAATTACACACTTTAGTTAAAAGTATGATCAAGTAGGCCTAGGTAACATACACTGTAATAAGTTATTTATTTAAATGGAGTTAACTTGTTAACAAATGTATGGATCCACAGCTCAATTTGGATCTGAATTTTCCACATACGGAGATGATCGGAACTCCACGCAGCTCCCGAACTACTCTAAATTGGAAATGAATGACTTCCGGTCTGACGCTTGTCGTTTGCAGTGAAAAGGAGGCTTCACACTCTTCAGTCTCCTCTTCTGCTGTGTGTGTGTGGCTGCAGGGCTTATTAGTCTGAAGAAAGAAAAAAATCTACTTTTCGTAATCCTCCAAAATAGCATAATCTCTTTAATCCTTTCCCCTGTGTAATGACAATCTGTCCAAACTTCGGGTCAATCTCTCCACACACTGACTGAATGAAGGTGAACTCTCTACACCACTCAGATTAGAGTTTACACAGATCTTGCATCATGGGGCTGATCAGTTTCAAAGCAGATTAGACAAAATAACAGGCAAATGATTGGGGGGGATGCATCCAGGGGCCATTCTGGGATTTTTATTTTAGCCTTAAATGAGTGTATGATGACTATAGTAATTGTAGTATTCTACTGTATTTTTTATAGACAGGTAACATCTGAGTACTGAATAAACAAAATAAGTCAGATTTCACATACACACACACACTGCAATGCTACCTTTATGGGGACTTCCCACTATAGGTGTAATGGTGTTTACAGTAGTCAACATTAGAAGCGGATCAAAAAACCTTATCGAAATTGTCCGAAACCAAGATGGGTGTTGTTTGATAGTTTTATAACAAGTTTAATGACTATTGTATACTGTACTTTTTCTCTAAATGTATTGGTATAGCTATATTCGTGGGGTCTAATAACTTCTTATTACTAAATTCAGATAAAACTGAGGTCTTGCTTATTGGTCCCAAAAACCTCACACGCAAAAACCTAGAACACTGTCTAACCCTTGATGGATTCTTAGTTCAGTCCTCATCTTCAGTCAAAAATTTGGGGGAGATTTTTGATAGCAGCCTGTCGTTTGAAGGCCAGATTTCTAGCATCTGTAAAACTGCATTTTTTTCATCTTGTTGCCAAACTTCGACACATGCTATCAATGTCTGATGCGGAAAAGCTCATTCATGCCTTCATGACGTCTCGATTAGATTATTGTGATGCATTACTAGGCGGCTGCCCTGTTGGCCTAATTAACAAACTTCAGCTAGTTCAAAATGCAGCTGCTAGAGTGCTTTCTAGAACAAAGAAATATGAGCATATTACTCCAGTTCTTTCAGCATTGCATTGGCTCCCTATTAAATATCGTATAAATTTTAAAATCTTACTGACTACCTACAAAGCCCTGAACGGCTTGGCTCCCCAGTATTTGCAGGAGCTCCTGATTTATTATAGCCCATCACGTCCGCTACGCTCAATTAATTCTGGACAATTAATTATTCCCAAAATATCAAAATCAACTGTAGGTGGTAGATCTTTCTCTTATCTGGCACCTAAACTCTGGAACAGCCTTCCTAGCACAGTTCGGGAAGCAGACACACTCTGTCAGTTTAAAACTAGATTAAAGACACATCTCTTTACATTAGCATACACATAAAACACAAATGCTTTGGAATCCAAATCCTCTAAAGGATTGTTAGTCTGCATTATTTAGGGCAACCGGAGCCGGGAACACTTCCACTTTTTTCCTCGCCGCTGTCGCCTCTGGCTTGCATGGTTCGGGACCTGTAGGGCTGCGCATCGATGGATTACTATTCAGTGTTTGGACTCTCAGCAGTGACTATTAAACCACGCTGAAATGAACTAAACTGAACTTCAACACTGAAAACTGGACTGACACTGTTTCAATTTTTTTATAATGCATGTGAAGCTGCTTTGACACAATCTACATTGTAAAAGCGCTATACAAATAAAGATGAATTGAATTGAATTGAATTGAATTGAATTGAATTGAATTGAATTGAAAGTAGTATTTAAGATACGGTATTATTCAAAAGGGCGCCACGGTGGCCTAGTGGGTAGCACGTTCGCCTCACAGCAAGAAGGTCGCTGGTTCGATCCCCGGCTGGGTCAGTTGACATTTCTGTGTGGAGTTTGCATGTTATCCCCGTGGTTGCGTGGGTTTCCTCCGGGTGCTCCGGTTTCCCCCACAGTCCAAAGACATGCGGTACAGGTGAATTGGGTAAGCTAAATTGTCCGTGGTGTATGTGTGTGAATGAGAATGTATGGATGTGTTTCCCAGATGGCTGGAAGGGCATCCGCTGCGTAAAACAAATGCTGGATAAGTTGGCGGTTCATTCCGCTGTGGCGACCCCGGATTAATAAAGGGACTAAGCCGAAAAGAAAATGAATGAATGAATATTATTCAAAAGTCTTATAATGACAGGATAAAAACTATCACGAAACCGCACTGATTTGCCCCTCAGGCTTCTGTAACGACTGACTGATGGCATAAGCGTGAGCAGACTATGGCCAGGGTGGGTTGAATCCCTTAGAATGCTATTTGCCCTGGACAGACAACGTTGTTGATACAGTTCCTCGATAGATGTCATTTTGACTCCAACGGACCTTTAGGCTGACTTTATTATCCTCTGAATGGTGTTCATGTCAGATACACTGCTAGTCTCATACCAAAGAGACATGGCATTAGTGAGAACACTCTCTACAGCTTCTCTATAAAAAGTAGTGAGGATTGATGGGCTAAGGTGTGCTCTTTTTAACCTTCTCAGAAAGTGCCGTCGCTGGTGCGCTTTCTTTGCTAGACAGGTAGTGTGGAGAGACCACGTCAAGTTCTCAATAACGTGGACCCCCAGGAATTTTACCTGTTGTACAATTTCCACTGCGGTGTTGTTAATATATACAGGGGAGTAAGTGGCGCATTTCTTCCCGTAGTCGATCACCAACTCCTTAGTTTTTCCAACATTCAGAACTAAGTTGTCGTCGCTGGACCACGATGTAATAAGCTTCACTTCCTGTTTGGCCTAGTCTGTTACGTAAGACGCGTGTCTTTGTAGGAGGAAACCGGGGAATTTGGGGGAAACCCACGCTGACACGGGGAGAACATGCAAAACATACTGGTTTTGCCGCTTCTGGGTTACATTTGGGTGCTCAAGTGACTGAGATGTAACTGAGAGAATACGGTCATTTTTCAATATAAAAGACTTCAAAATAAAAGATCGTCAGATTTAGATAATAAATAAAACGGAAAAAATTAATGATTTCTTGTGCGGCCCAGTACAGTACCAATTGATCCAAGGACCAATACCCAGAGCTTAATTTGTGCTGGAACACAACAGATCCGGATCCAGCAACTCTGAAATCTGATCCGGTACCTCATTTTACCGATCCCCCTCTGGTCCGCACTTCACTTTCACTTTCTTCCGCGACTCCCCAACCCTCTACACCAGGGGTGTCCAAAGTTTTTGGGCCGAGGGCCAGATGCAAAAAACAAAACGTGGTCGTGGGCCAAATTTTACAATTTCACAGACACGCATATATATGTATGTGTGTGTGTGCGTGGTATTATTATGGAATTATTTTCTACATTTTAAAATCAATATATATTTTTTACTCACCATAAACTCTGTTAATGTGAACAGTGATGTTGTGCTTTCGATTTCAGAATTGATGCCAAGTCAGGAGTGAGTCGTGTAGTAGATATACAGTTTGGAGTTTATATGTAGCTTGGACACCCCTGCTCTACACTTTCGTCCACGTCAACTTCCCCCCGCTCACCACTTTCAGGCACGACACCTCTCCATCCTCTGATAACATGCCAGACAAATTAAGCACTGCCAGTACCAGTCCATGGCCCGGTGGTTGAGGACCACTACTCTAGGAGATTAGAGATATAGAAAGGTAGAGTGTTTGTTTAAAAGAGTGAACTTAATGAAATTATGAATGAATTACATCTTAATTTAATTCATGAATCATGCTTTTGTTACATGGAAGCATGAAAAAATGGGTTTGGATTTCCATGATGAATTAATTACACTGAATTCTCATTTGAGTGTGTGAGAAATTTCTGGAATATAGCAAAAACATGGGAGAATGGGGGAAGTGGAAGGCTTCATCTGTCTTTTTTTGTGACAGAGAAGGGCAAGGAGGAATGGAGAAGCAGGCGCCTCGCTGTGCTCTTTTATTCTTACAAATTGAAGAGCGCTATCGACTGGTAATTGTTTTACTTTGATAAATGAATGACTGGGTGGAACCCCCCACACCCCCCTCAGCCCGATCAACTAGAGCCCTCGTTTGACTAAATCTAATCTGAAGTGTTTCCCGTCGTCCATCAGTCCTATGATCACACCTGCAGCATGACATGAACGCCGTCCGTGTGACGTCTTCTCATCCAGAGTGACAAGGACAGATCTGTCTGTCAATAATGTGTCCTCTGTCATACGCAGCACAATGGCGGATATCAGACTTGTTGTGATCACAATACGAGAAAAAAAAAAGACTTTTTATCATGCCTATACTACGGCTGGGGTCGCTGGCAAGATATCTGTTGACAAGGTTGTTACAAGATTGTTGGAATCAAATCTAACCATATGATTCTGTTAGCTCATGGTGCTAGTTTCCATTCATTCATTTTCTTTTCGCCGTAGTCCCTTTATTAATCAGGGGTCACCACAGCGGAATAAACCACCAACTTATCAAGCATATGTTTTACACAGCGGATGCCCTTCCAGCTGCAACCCATCTCTGGGAAACATCTATACTCGTTCACATTCATATACGGACAATTCAGCTTACCCAATTCACCTATAGCGTATGTCTTTGAACTTGTGGAGACACCGAAGCACCCGGAGAACATGCACACAGAAATGCCAACTGACCCAGCTGTGGCTCGAACCAGCGACCTTCTTGTTGTGAGGCGAACGTGCTACCCACTATGCCACCATGGTGCCCGGTGCTAGTTTTGTGGTGAACAATTCATCTGTGCATGTTATTAAGACAAAAAAATAGTTTGCAAGTAACCAATGATAAATCATCAGATTAGGTCTGTCAGAGGCACTGGGCGTGGCTAATATACTTAACCACACCCCCTCCAGCTGTCAGTTTTGACATCAAACAGAAATGGTCAGGAGGAGGACTCTGTTAGGTTGTAATAACTTTCCCCAAACCATTTCCCCTATCTTACTGAATGAATGCCTACTTTACTATATCCAGTCAGCTTGCAGTAGAAAAAAACAAGCCACACCCACTGTTTGCTCATTTAATATTCCGTTACTCATGGAACTGTCTTAATATAAAAAAAGGTAAAAATGGTCACAGATTCCAGTTCATGTGGACTTTAAATCTTATAAGATTTTCAAAATGTTAGCGACCACAACTAACATCTAAACAACTAACTTATATCAATGGTTCAGACTGATGGTGGTGTTTATTTGATAATGATATTTGATGTTGTTTTGACATTAAGTTGACATCAAATCGATTATCATTTTTGGAGAGTTCTTTGACATATGATGTCATTTTAACATAAGGGTGTCTACTAGGCTAGGATTTTCGGAAATATTGAAATTGGCTCAAAATTGGCCCAATTATCTTGTGGGGTGTGTCTAGCATAATTAGAAGATATTTATGTTTTAAACGCCCCAATTTTGGGGTTTTCAGGGTTTAAAAATCCCAACCCAAGCTCATTCTGAAAGCGTACCTCTATATACATCTTTGAAGACCGCGAAATACATCCTAGGAGGGTTTTTTTTTTTTGCTTTTTTTTCGAATCCGAGGCCATTGTGTACTGTTTTAGAGATCTCAAATTTCTCTCGCGAGTGCCATTTATGTCTGCTGTTCTCCCATAAACCCACCAGAGGCCACTGTCAACTAACTGTTTGACTTACTGACCCTAGCCCTAACCCTAACCAATCGACTGACCCACCCTCCTCCTTCCCTAAACCCAACCAAAATTTCATCGATTGACCCGTCCACACACTTCCTTAAACCAACAATTTTCAAAAGCAATCCAGAAAAAGAAAAGCCCTTGTCTCATTTTCTTAACTATGTTTTCAGATTTTATCACATTTTCACCCTGTTATTTACTTGTCTATTTTATTTTTTAGATTCTATTTTGTCTTACCTGCTTTCTGGAATCGCTCTTCACCAGACTCGAGCCCCATCGTCGTGGTCAACTCCTCTCTGCGTCTCAAGTCTGCCCACGTACATGGTGAGTTAACGGGATAAACTGGATTCATTGGGAGGGCTGTCCACGGAGGTAAGCGTTCAGCTGGTAAGCACGAAAAGGAATGCCGTCATACCGCCCCATAGCGTTCGTTTAAAAAATTAAACACATAATTTGCGGTCTCCAGAAACGTATATAGGACTACGTTTTCAGAATGAGCCTATGCTGAAAAATCCCATATATTTAATGCTGTGACTCCTGTATCCCACTGTATTAAAGCTTAATAGAGTGAGGAACCAAATATGCTAACTTAATTTACATTGATTACATTATGCCCTTTCATTTTTAACTCACAGAGGTTCGAAGTCTTTAATAACAATCAATAACACTCCAGGGAATTTCTGATGAGAATGAGTGCCTCAAAGAGGGTTAAAGGGACAGTTCACCCCTAAATGAAAACTCTATCATCATTCACTTTTTCCAAACCGGTTTGAGTTGCTTCTGTTGAACTCAAAAGAAGACATTGTGAAGTCTGCTGGAAACCCGTAAGCATATTATAGTATCCGTTTGTCCTACTAAGGAATACTTAAGTAAATAGTGAGTAAATCAAACCATCCCTCCCTTTAATACAGCCTGAACATTAGCAAATGGAAGACTGCATCGATGCCTATTAAGCGTTGTTGCCTTCTATGATTTGAAAGCTCCTCACCATGTTATCATACAAATCAATGGAGATGCATATCATCAGGACGCGACTGCTCGTGAATATTACATTAACGGAAACCGAGCACGCTTTTTGAATATTGAATACTGAATAGGTCATGACATAACTCAATAAGCTCAACCTGATACCCCGCTGCCGCGTCTTCAAACAATCTTCAACAAGAGCTGCAACAGTGATCGGATGGTTAGTTATCGGTTGACGTTATCGCCACAAGCGCCGCTTGGGATCGGGCGATTGCTGCGTGATTATGATGTCATGGCAGATCTGAGGTTGGACAGGGAGTCGGGGCTCCTGCCAGTGCATGTAAAACAAGCCCGAATAATTGGAGAGGTGATTAACTGTCGTGATTTAGTTATTGGAAATTAGAGAGGTGGCACAATGATGTCACTGTCACAGGCTGCTGTAGGATATACGGATTCATCTGTCAGTGCATACAAATACCTCATTCATTGTTGTCATACTGCAAAGAGTGAATCGAAAGCACTGGAACTCATTGCATTAAAGGGTTAGTTTGCCTAAAAATGAAAATGTACACACTGTTTACTTTCCTTCAAGTGGTCCCAAACCTTTATTTCGTTGAACAAAGCTGATAAACTGATGTCAACAGTGTGAAATATAGTTCTATGAAAGTTAATGGTTTCAGGTTTCCGACATTTTCCAGTATATCTTCTTTTGTGTTCAGGAACAGGTATAGAACAAGTGAAGGATCAGTAAATGATGCTTGAATTTCCATTTTTCGGTCTTATCCACTTATCGGCCCATGAACCTCATTCATTCAGGAGTAACTACATATATACACACACACACAAACAGTTGAGGTCAGAATTATTAAATTCCCTGAATTAACGGAGATATTTTTTTTCAACACATTACTAAATATAATAGTTTTAATAACTC
Source organism: Danio albolineatus (assembly GCA_903798035.1). Taxonomy (NCBI): domain Eukaryota; kingdom Metazoa; phylum Chordata; class Actinopteri; order Cypriniformes; family Danionidae; genus Danio; species Danio albolineatus. Next base: position 53,826 of record CAIGQQ010028652.1, on the reverse strand, counting down.
ATCTCTAATAACTGATTTACTTTTATTTTTGCTATGATGCATTAAATAATATTTTACTAGATATACTTCAGACACTTCTATACAGCTTAAAGTGACATTTAAAGGCATAACTAGGTTAATTAGGCAGGTTAGGGTAATTAGGCAAGTAATTATCTAACGATGGTTTGTTCTGTAGACTATCAAAAAAAATATAGCTTAAAGGGGCTAAATAGTTTTGACCTTAAAATGGTTTTTAAAAAATTATAAACTGCTTTTATTCTAGCCGAAATAAAACAGATAAGACTTTCTCCAGAAGTAAAAATATTATCAGACATACTGTGAAAATTTCCTTGCTCTGTCAAACATCATTTGGGAAATATTTAAAAAAATAAAAAAATAAAAAAATAAATAAATCAAAGGGGGTTTCTGATTCTATTTATAAATATATATATATATATATATATATATATATATATATATATATAGTTGAAGTCAGAATTGTTAGCCCCTCTGAATTATTAGCACCCTCCTTCATTTTTTCCCCAATTTCTGTTTAACAGAGAGAAGATTTCTTCAACACATTTCTAAACATAATAGTTTTAATAACTCATCTCTAATAACTGATTTATTTATTTTATCTTTGCCATGATGACAGTGCATAATATTTTACTAGATATTTATTTGACTAGATATTTTTCAAGACACTTCTATACAGCTTAAAGTGACTTTTAAAGGCTTAATTAGGTTAATTAGGTTAACTATGCAGGTTAAGGTAATTAGGAACGTTATTGTATAATGATGGTTTGTTCTGTAAACTATTGAAAAAATATATTGCTTAAAGGGGCTAATAATTTTGACATATTATCAGACATACTGTGATAATTTTCGTGCTCTGTTAAACATCATTTGTGAAATATAAAAAAAAAAAATCAAAGAGGGGCTAATAATTCAGACTTTAACTGTGTGTGTGAATATATATGTGTGTGTCAATAATTGTTATATATTCAGTCGCTTGTCATCATAGACGAAATCCAAACAACAGAGAGAATCTTTAAAAAATAAGATAGTTTAATTAAAATAAAATGCATGGAAACTGAGGTCGTCTTTCCATTTGCTCATTTATGCTAATTTTATTTGTTGTCAGAAGTAAAAGTTTCATGCTCTTCTTCCTCATTATTGAATCCCTCCTTCATACAGCAATTTAAACCATCCCATTAATCCAGTCTTTCAATTCTGGGATACTTACAGTCCATAAAATCCTCCTGGTCTCACCGATTTGTCACCAAGAAGGCAATCACACCCTGAAGCGGTCCCAAAATTTTACACCAAAATAAGTTAACAAAGGCGCCACGGTGGCGTAATGACTAGCACGGTCGCCTCACAGCAAGAAGGTCACTGGTTCGAGCCTCGGCTGGGTCAGTTGGCATTTCTGTGTGGAGTTTGCATGTTCTCCCTGTGTTGGCGTGGGTTTCCTCCGGGTGCTCTGGTTTCCCCCACAAGTCCAAAGACATGTGCTATAGGTGAATTGGGTAAGCTAAATTGTCCGTAGTGGATGTTTCATAGTGGAAGGGCATCCGCTGCATAAAACATTCGCTGGATAAGTTGGCGGTTTACTCCGCAGTGGCGACCCCAGATTAATAAAGGGACTAAGCTGAAAAGAAAATGAATGAATGGATGGATAAACAAATAAACATTACAATATAATTTTTCATTTTATTCAAGTCCAAAAAGTTCAAAAGTCTTTTGTAAATATGGAATGTTGGTATTTATTCTCCTAAATATATATTTATACATATTTTTTTTTCGGGGCTAAATAACAGAGATGGTGACATTACCATCGTTATGAAGTTCTCTATCTTTGCATCAGAAGACAGTCGTATGTAAACATAAGCTCGGGCCAGCAGTTATCTCTAAACCCTTGTCAAATGAAAACAACTGTTTCATTACAAAGTTTCATGTTTTATTAGGCCATCAATCTATCTATATGAGCTTTCACGTCAGCATTGTTTGTGCCTTTTTCCACTTTCCGCAGTAGACTTTGGAACCGGAGAGCTGTGGAGTAAAAAGCGTCCCATTAAGATGACTATTAGGATGAGACGCCGTGGAGTTATTCGAACAAACACACACCCATCTCAATCTTCCCACTCTGTTTTCCGAGCGTAACCCCCTGGTGCCGGGTCTCCTACCGCAAGACAATAAACGTATGATGAAATAAAAACGTGTGATTCATCAAAATCAACTCCAGACTCTGCTGCCCAACAAATTAAACAATATTTCATAATCACTCTACAAGGCTGACAATGGACGCCAATTTGTAACTTCGGGCACCTCCGTACTGGGAGTGTTGTCTTAAACGCGCGGCTGGGCGGTGTGTAGTTAATTACCACGGCTGGACATGCTCTAGCGACCACAGACACTCCCGTCGTACCTGTCCAATCATCCGCTTTGCAGCCGGGCGCCTACCAACACTTCATTTATCTTGTCTGAGTGTAGGGGGGCTAATTACTGCGATGCTAACACCCCTCCGCATGCGTACGCACCCAGCGTCCCACTGCTTGTCTTTCTCTGAGACGCCGTGGCACTGGTCTGGGACAGAGGAGTTGGCCAATTAGTCTTCCATTAAGGCTTTCACAGCTCTCTGGGACGCGTCCCATCAGCTCAGGGCAGCAGTGCACTGAAGGGCCTAATAATCTGCTGGATGGGTCTGTGGCTACGGTTAATCTGTGGGGAGGGGGAAACAAGAAGAGAGGTCAAGAAAAAAATATGTTTCCACTGTCTGTGATGAAGAGTGTCAAGCGCTGCAGTGCTAAGGGTCAGTTAAAACCTCCTGCCTCCTCCCAAGACCCAAAGTGAGTCTGATATTACTGTTTCTATTTATCGCTAACTATATGCTTACAAGACAATAGCGTAATAAAAACAGACATAAATGTGTTTTTAATGGGGTGGTCCACTACAATATCATATTATAAACTTCAGATGATGTGTAATGTGTAAAGGGAGACATTAGCTTTTACAGAGTTAGCTTAGCAAAGCCTACAGTGAACGAATTTGGGGACTAAAAAAATTCATCCGGGCTAGTGAGATCACATGGGCTTCCGGTTATGCGCATTTACTACGCGCACACACCCTGCGCAGCAAAGGGGCGTCGCCAGAGGTGCTGTGATGTTATAGCAGAGAAAGCTAAAAGGCTATCCAAACGCTGCTATGTCCACAGAGCGTGTTCTGTTTCTGTATTTGGGCTTCCAGAGGACACGACACAAAGACAGAAGCGCTTTCAGTTTAGTTGTAATTATGTTCCAGAGAATTATAAAAAATTATATAGCTAGCATTTGACAAAGGAGATCTTCCAGAATCTTTCCCAGTTCAGTGCTGGATTTGGCTAAACTCCTCCAGTTGATGAAGCTGTGGATTGTGAGTCACAATCTGTAAGTGTTTTCATTTGTTAAAATTGATCTATTACATGCACAGTTTCTATTGTTAACTGTATGCTGTAGAGAAGACGTAAACAAGGATGTAAACAACAGGAAATGCTAACAATTTAGCTACAAATTCAGTCAAACTGCCGTAAACTCTATAGCCTGTTTCACACCGCAAACGTGAGCAGAGCGTGAGCAGCACGTGTTTTTTCGACGTCCTTGTTAACAGATTAGAGGTTTCGTATGCTCGCAAGCACGAGGCATGAGCGTCGCTGAAGCAGCAGTGCCGCGATAGTTATATATGTTTCTTTATTTAACCAGATAAAAACCCATTGAGATCAAGATCTCATTTACAAGGGTGACCTGGCCAAGAGGTCTGCAACACACGGCACAATCAGCTGTGACCGACTGACAGAGAGAGAGAGAGAGAGCATGTGCGTGCTGTTTATATCGGCTAATATTATTAAGATGCGATTTCATCAGTCCGATCACAAGTGGACAAATAAGACAATCCCAGTCACACCTGGAGTGTGTTTCCAGTCACATTCTCAGTCACACGTTTCTTTTATCTAATTTCTACTGCTTCTCTGGCAAGGGAGGATCTGTATGTTGGCTTTGTCTTAACAAAAAGCTGGGCTAACTACAGTATAGCAGAATTTCCACGATTTACATTTCATACTAAACATACAAGTCTAATAAAAGGTACCATATCAATTAAATACACATTTTCTACTGTATTCTAGAGTCTTTGAAGCAGCTAAAGTCTATTTCAGAAGTCTTTGCTGTTAAATATAGGTACATTTTGCAAAATGAAAAAACAGATCAGGACAGGTAGGAGAACATTCTGCTTTATTTATCTTCTTTAAAACAAAAGCAATCAGCACACAGGATCAGTGCGATATTACATTATTTACGGTCATAGATTTATTATGAAACTTACTTTGCGATCTGCCAAAAAATACACCTGAGAACAAATTATAGGTTCAAATGTCCAAAGACTGACCGTTAAATACAGCAAAGATGAATTATTTATCACGTTTTAACAACAGAGATGCAAGAGATTAGATCCAGCGGCGGGTCTTAAGATGGTCTGGCCGACATAAAGCTTCCCTCGGGGGGAGCCGTTCGCGAAGCTGCCGCTGACCGCCTGGAGCTTCCAACATTTTTAAATACGCGCTAACCTTACACACAAACTGCCGATTTGACTTTAAAATAACTACATTCTCACTTAAAAAACTCTTGAAACTTGATTTTTTTGTGGCATAGTTGATGAGTATTTTCCTAATTTTGCAGATTTCCTGTCCGCCATTAACAGCCCTCATTGGTTTCATGCGCAGCACATGCGAGTTGCTATAGTAACTGTAAACGTTTGGGAGAAGAGCATTTATTCCGAACTGTGATCAAAACTGACAGAAACTGTGCGTTTCAACAAAAATAATGCACACCCTCCAGCCAATCAGAATCAAGAATTTCAACAGACCATGGAAAAAGAAAAATTACGTGATTTTCTACAAGTGAAGCATAAGCACATTGCTTTGCATCTTATAAACACAACCAAGCCTTAAAAATACACTGTGGACCACCCCTTTAAAATGTAGCACTTTCATACTGGAATTCATCATGTGAATGAACAGCCAAAATTGTAACAATTTTAATAGTTGAAAATGATATGATGTGAATGTCCCAATTATCGTGCATCTTTTCCAAGTCTGTAACTACATGCGTTTGTTGGTTTTGATGTATCTCCAAGTGAAGTGATCTGAGGTGAAGTTCGTCTTAATGTAGCGCATGATTAGTTCAGTTATTACGCTGATTTACTCGAAATGAATTCTGCGTACTTTGCATATTCATCTCCGGGAGCTAATTACAATGGGATGTAGAGCATTGTAATCCGTGATTAAAAAGAGTGTACGGCGGAAAAAATAAACAGATTTTAAAAATGACTGCAACTAGTGTAATAAAACCATAAATAATCATACATTGTGGTACATCGGAGACATGCATGAGTAATTGTCTAGTTTGGGTTATTTAGAGCTGGAGGGGTGGAAAACGGTGGGTTCTGATGGTTGGATTAATAAAGAAGAGCCACAGCCAAAAACATTACCCAATTCCGGGCCTGGTGCAGCTGTTGGTGAGAGGAGTGTAATTGCGTCAGTGGCGTCTTGGCCATCCCCTGAAGCTCGCCCCTAAAGCAGTTAGCTCTTAGCCTGCGCTGGGGCGTCATCATTTTCTAGTACCCATCCATCTTCCAACTCCGATTAATTCTTTTCATTCTGGCACCTCTCTCATAAATCCTGGCACACTTAATTAATTTCACTGGCAACGCAGGGACCGCCATAAAGTGGAATTGTTCACACAAAACCCCATATTAATTATGCTATTTTACAGCAATCTCATTGAAAGCTGTGTTTCATCTTTCATAATTACATTTCCAACAACAATGGGGGCAACAAAAGACTCTAATTATGGATTTGGCACGCTGCTACTTCACAATAAGTCAACCGCGAGCGGCGCTAGAAACGACCAGGGAGGTTACAGCGGAGGATCAATGACTCGCTTTTATTATTGCTATTATTTTTGTTATTATTTTTTAGCAGTGGGGAGAGGCATTGTGATACAGCGTGTGCATAGGCATTTCGGATCACCCATGCTATAAATCTCGTTAACAATATGGGAAGCATTGCTGGCGACCATCTCTTTATAGTGGCTAGTTGATAACGGTTACTTATGAAATAGATCAGTGCCTATTAGTGAGGCTTGTAAGCTGGAATTGCATGAAAAGGGATGCAAAACAGTCTGGTGAAAAACAAAGTGTTCAGGGTTTTATGAGAGCGAGGACACTGAGGGACTTCACAGTTATATAAACCACATTTTCTGGACAGAAGACGTGGCACTCAGAATCAGAATCAGTTTTATTGCCAAGTGTGCTTCACACACAAGGAATTTGCTTTGGCTACAGGAGCTTCCAGTGTACATAAAGTGACAAGTGACAACACAGAATAAATATGAAGAAGATGATAGACATTAAACAGAGATGCAGTCAGTCCAAAAAGATCTGGATGTTGAAATGTATGTACAGATTTGTTATAAATATACAGGTTATAAGGTGCTGTGTACAAATGCGTAAGAAGTTTTGCATCGTATATTGTTATAAGGTGCTGTGTACAAGTGCGTATGAGAAAGTATTGCATGTTTATTGCACAATAGGAAAATATTTAACTGTTCATGAGGTAGATGGCCTGAGGAAAGAAACTTTTCCTGTGTCTGGCTGTTTTTGTGCTCGGTGCTCTGTAGCGCCGGCCAGACGATAACAGTTCAAACAGGAAGTGTGCTGGGTGCAAGGCGTCCAGGGTGATTTTGCGAGTCCTTTTACTCACTCTGGAAGAGTACAGTTCTTGAAGTGTAGGAAGGGTAGTGCCAGTGATTCGTTCAGCAGTCCGGACTATTAGCTGTAGTCTACGGAAGTCGGTTTTGGCAGCTGAAGTGCAGAGGATGGAACAGGAGAAAACTGAAGTGAGAGATCTGAAGTATTTTCTGGAGGCACTAAGGTTGTAGGGAGATAAAACTGCAAACATCAGTGATAAAATGTAAATCAGAGACGCCCAAAGTAGGGCCGGCTGGCCAAAGTTGGCCCATTATAACCTTTGATTTGGCCCACCATCCCAACTGAGAGGAGAATGAGAATAATAGAGGGGATTGAGGGCGAATGCCTTTAACACGTAGATCATTTCTAGTTTGACGTAACCTTTTTTGTTAGTGTTATTGCTGAGTTTCAAAAAAAGCAAACTGAAATTAAATTTTTTTAATCAAATGTTGTAAATTAATCAGATTTTATTAAATGTAAATACTGTCACTCGACGGATAGGAACTATGCAGAAGCAAATCAAGGCAAAAACTAGTGTAATTCTGTTATAAATGAAGTTTTTACTTCAATAAGTTCATTGTAAAATGTAAAAAATATATATATACTGTATTAGTTAATATAAAGCAATGTGTTCTAGTCATTTTCAAATATTATTAAATAAATTAGCAATTTGCACATGGCAACTATATTTACCTTCGTCCCACTAGCCTCAATCAAGTTTGGTTTTTGGCCCTTTGTAAGAAAATGTTTGGACACCCCTGCTCTAAATCCATGTCGCTTTCTTCAACAGGCAGGTGACTTCATTAAACAGGAGAACTTGGAAAGGGACAATGAGATGAAGCTTTTTACTTAATGCCAAACTCTTGCTGAAAAGTCCGCCACTGCTGCAAATTATGATTTGCATGCTGGGAATAGCAAAGGCTGCATTCAATTCCTCCTGGGACGTTCCTACTTATCTCTGACAAGTTGTAATAAGGACGTCAGATGCGTTCAAGTCACTTTCATAGACACAAGATGGCAATGTACCTACTTTTGATAAATTGCAAGAAAATACAGCAGGGTTTGTTTACTCTGCTTATAGAAAATGAAGAGCAAATAATCTGACAACTTTGCCTTAATGCATTCAATTGCACATGCTGATCTATATATTATAAGATATGTTACCGGGCCGCACAAGAAATGATCAATTATTTCCGTTTTATTTATTATTTGAGTCTGAACGATCTTTTATTTTGAAAAGTCTTTTATTTTGAAAAGTGACCATATACTCTTGGTTACCGCGAGACTGTCTACTTAATATCTGTTGATACTGACATTTAACAGACATTTAACTGACTATAAGAAACTTTGCAAGCACATGTCAACTTACACTAACCCTAGCACTAACCCCAACCTAACAGTCTACTTATAATCTAATGGGAATTAGTTGCAACATAACTTAAATTCAACAAACGGACTATCAAAATAAAGTGTGACCCTTATCCCAGATCAAGGTGCCCATTCCTTCTTCTGTAGGTGTAATTTTTCGTAATGTTTAGCTTTAGCATGCCAACCTGAAAGATTACTAACACTAAATATCTTGATTAGCTGCTTCAGGTGGATTATTTGTTGACTAAAGCTATACCCAGGAGCAGGTCTGGTCCCCTGTCCCAGACCATGAGGAGTCTATGCCCACCGTGACATTCTCTGATTACTCCACTGTCTTTAATATCACACCGCAAGTCAATGCCACACAAGGTGTTAGAGAATTAATAAGTAAGTATTAGAAGAAATACTCCAATCCTGATTCCTATTAAACACCAGCATTTTCTAAATGTCATGTCTTGCAACGGGAAGCTTAATATGCTAAATAGTGGGTGGAGGATTTATGGGGGTCCACAGAACCAATGAGGCAAATCGTTATTCAGGAACACCACTTGAAAGGGATAGCATTCAATTAGTTTGTGATAAGTACTGCCAAACTATATCCAAACTGCACGGCACAGGGAACAATATTGTTTTGAGGGAAGTTGAACTATATGATATATATGTATATGCACTTTTGAATGTGTTTGTATAGCTATGTATTAAAGAGCCCCTATTATGGGTTTTTGAAAATGAGCTTGCATACAGCTGTAGTGAAATGTCCAGCTAAGGCTTAAATCTGAAAGTGTTTAAAACTATTGATTCATCCATAAAAGAGTCGACTCTTCAAACGAATCGCTGTGCTTTCGAGTCTTTAGCCGTTTCGGTATGACGTGAACGTGAAACAAAAGCCCCGCCCATTTGTGCACGCACAGCCCGGGAGATTCGAAACCCCAAACCCCGCCCACAAACAACAGCGACAAGCAAAGGTTTGAATTTGATTGTGCAGGTAAAAACCTTTTGGATAGGGTTTGGACTGGAGTCAGCTAAATCTGGCAACACAGAGGAGAGCACTGTGCTCAGCTGGATATTGGAAGTGTGCAGATGAACCAGAGATGAGACTGTGAAGAGTCAGTGGTTGAGGTTTATTTCTGCAGAAATGCCTCAGCATTATAGCCCAGCCTTGTGCTGTGTTCCCTCTGAGGAGTGCTTCTGAAATCTACACGCTTACAACGGAGGATTTGTCAACCGTTTGTTAAAAGGAAGGATCAGAAAAGATGTATGCAGGGGCGGACTGGCCTAAGGGAGCACCGGGACATTTCCCGGTGGCCTTACGTGGCCTGCTATCCAACAAGTGAGTAAGTGCGATTAAAACAGTTGCCTCATTGTTTTCTCTAGCTTGTAAATGATGTATTTAATTGTGTTTTGTAACTTGTAACCGCTTGTAGTGTATCTGGTATTGTATTCTCATATCGCGTCTAAAAGCACGTTGTAAACGCGACGCGTGCCGCTTTGTTTACGGATTAAAATGCATTTGTGAGCTTGCGTTTCACTGCTTTTTGTCGTTGCTATGGCTACATCAGCTCTCCTACACACGTGCGGCAGTCCTGTTTCGTAATAGTTCAGCTTTTGCCGCTGTGTGCATAATAGTGAATGTGTGTCGCTGTTTTTACTCATGATTAAGAATAAAACAATATTCTGGGAGATCGGGGGGTTAGTTTCGGGGGTGAGATGTCTGAAATACGGGCGACTCCCGGAAAAAACGAGTGTTGACAGATATGCTCCCGCACACACTATGACTACTTCAATATTGATAAGCCATGGTGGGCATTCTCTCGCGCTGAATGATGTCGACCAATCGCAACAGACTGGGTCATCGGTCCAATCAGCGCAGTTTAGCATCGCGCTAAGGAGGAGTTTTGGAACAAATGAATCGCTGAATGATTCATATAGGAGTCACTGGGACAATGAGGTAAAAATAAATGCAAATTATAAGACAATGAAAGTGTTTTTTGACCATGCATGCATATTAGCCTGCTGTTGGAGACCCCCAAATCCAAAATATGACCCTTTTTAATGTATAATAGGGGCTCTTTAAAGCATTACCATATGTTTGACTAGTTGTTTGTTGGTTATCACATGCCATTTTACTTACTTTCCTTACTTGTCCTCTGAACTTTGTTCATACTTCCGTTTTGAATGTAAGGCTCAGCATCGAAAGAATAAAGCAGCTAAAATGATAACAGCGAATAAACACAACTATTCGTCTTGTCAACATGAATGTCTAATAATAGCAAGGAAACCTAATTAATGGGGACATATTTTCCATTATGGTTAGCTCTGCAAAAGCATGTATCTGGATTGGGTTTACGTCCACGTCTGAGTATGCGGCGTGCGCGTGCTACTGTGTCTGCACTCCTTCCCATCGGAGTCCAGTGGTGATCAGTAGAGGTTAAAAATTGCATATCACATCTCTGCACCCACTGGTCTCTCCTCTGCTCCGTGACTGACTCCGCGGGTCCCACGGGTCAGTCGCTCATTCCTGCTCCACACCCGCTGCTCTTTTGAGGCTCTGCTGGGATCCAGGGCAATTACCCGTCTCATTTAATTGGCATTATCATTTTAGCGTGCTGACAGAGATGGATCACCACGCTTGACCAGACCACTAGAGTCTCCAAAGAGAGGGAACGAGTGAGAAAGAGGGAGGGTGTTGTTTAATGCAAAATCAAGGTGTTGAACTAAAATCTGCTGCTTTATTTACATGGATATCTTGCGGTTGCGTGATTGGACCTTGTGTTGATGCCATGCAAACATTTATTTGAACAAACCTAAAGAGTAAGGACTATATTACTGCACTGGTAAGTTGCCATGAAATCAAAATTGACAAAATTTACTTTGTTGGGGTGAACGGTTTATCTGTGCAAGCGAATTAACAGAAAAACATTTGTTGCCCTTGGTTATTGATTAAATTCAGAAATATGTTCCTCCTCTGATGATGGTTTTGGTAGATTAAAGCAAATCCTATCCTATTCAAACCAATGAGGACGTGAACTTACCAAACCCCTATTCAATATTCAGTTTCAGCTGGAAATATATTCATTCATTCATTCATTCATTCATTTTCCGTTGTTTTTAATAGGTGATTTACATTCAAACAGACTAAATACTTCACGCAGGCTGATCAAAGAAGTCCCGGGGGCCGTAAAATGCCCAGCTGTAGATGGTCTGTTAGCACACTTAACAGTTAATTTCAGTTAGCAAAGTCTGGATTCAGGCCCCGTTTACACTAATACATTTTAGTTTTAAAACACATAAGTGATTCAGATTAAGGCAAACAACTAGTTTACTGATGTCCATGTTAACATAATCCGTCTTCAAAGTAAGTGAAAGATCCAGAAGGGCATCTGGCTGATTTGATTCAGAAGGGCATTTTTATGTCAGACGGCTCATCGGTTTTAGCACCCGGTCCATTTTATTTGTCTATATTTTACTGGAACGCATTAACACTTAATAGTTAGCTGTTTGACTAACAGTAAAACGCCCCTATTATACATTAAAAAGTGTCATATTTTGGTTTTGGGGGTCTCCAACAGCAGGCTAATATGCATGCATGGTCAAAAAACACTTTCATTGTCTTATAATCTGCATTTATTTTTACCTCATTATCCCAGTGACTCCTATATGAATCGTTCAGTCATTCATTTGTTCCAAAACTCCTCCTTAGCGCGATGCTAAACTGCGCTGATTGGACCGATGACCCAGTCTGTTGCGATTGGTCGAAATCATTCAGCATGAAAAAATGCCCACCACGGCTTATCAATATTGAAGTAGTCATAGTGTGTGCGTGAGCATATCTGCCAACACTCGTTTTTATCAGGAGTCGCCCGTATTTCAGACACCTCACCCCCGGTCTCCCAGCATATTACTCTATTCTTAACCAGAAGTAAAAACAGCGACACACATGCAGTATTGAGGCACACAGGCACAACGGCAAAAGTTGAACCATTATGAAACAGGACCGCCGAATGTGTGTAGGAGAGCTGATGTAGCCATAGCAACGACAAACAGCAGAGTAACACGAGCTCACAAACACATGTTAATCCGTAAATAAAGCGGCATGCGTCGCCTTTACAACGTGCTTTTAGACATGATATGAGAATACAAGTAAACCAGATACACTACAAGCGGTTACAGGTTACAAAACACAATTAAATGCATCATTTACAAGCTAGAGAAAACAATGAGGCGACCGTTTTAATCACACTTACTCACTTTTGTTGGATAGCAGGCCAGATTCACCGTTAGGCCACCGGGAAATGTGCCGGTGCTCCCTATGGCCAGTACGCCCCTGCATACATCAATAGTCTTTTCTGATCCTTCTTTTAACAAACGTCAGACGAATCCTCCGTTGTAAGCGTGTAGATTTCAGAAGCACTCCTCAGAGGGAACACAGCAGAAGGCTGGGCTATAATGCTGAGGCATTTTTGCAGAAATAAACCTCAACCACTGACTCTTCACAGTCTCATCTCTGGTTCATCTGCACACTTCCAATATCCAGCCGAGCACATGTCTGCTACAGTGCTCTCCTCTGTGTTGCCAGATGTAGCTGACTGATTCCAGTCCAAACCCTATCCAAAAGGTTTTTACCTGCACAATCAAATTCAAAACCGGCCAATCTGGCAACCTTTACTTGCCGCTGTTGTTTGTGGGCGGGGTTGGGGGTTTCGAATCTCCCGGGGCTGCGCGCGCACAAATGGGCGGGGCTTATGTTTCGTATTTACGTCATGCCGAAATGGTTAAAGACTCGTAAGCACTGCGATTCGTTTGAGGAACTATAAGTCGACTCTTTTTTAGATGAATCAATAGTTTTAAACACTGTGCACTTTCAGATTTAAGCCTCAGCCGGACATTTCACTTCAAGCTCATTTTCAAAAACCCATAATAGGGGCTCTTTAATCAGATTAGTGAACGCATAAAATTGTCATCATAATTTACTCGAGTGCACACCTCAAATTCTCTCGCCCCGCTTAATAAGTGCTGGGGATGTTGAAAACACCTGTCTTACTGTACCTGCACAATGTGCTTTAAACCTTGCACTTAGATCACTCAAATCATGCTGGTGTTATTTCTGAACTCGGCATAAGAATATATACACATTATATTGGGAAGGACTTTTTTAGCCCCCTACCAACTAGCAAAGAACTTCACCCACAAACCACTCAGTTATGCCCTGAAGACACATTGATGCGCTAAAAACGAAGCAGACAAGTCTAGCAAAGCCAATGTGAGATACGGAGGAGAGCAATGGGAGATTAGTTAAGAACTGTACATTACCCGAACCCAGCATGGGCCTAACTGGGTCTTAACAAGTGAACACGCTGCGCTGCTATAACTCACTGCTGCTAAACCTGTCATGCGAATTAAGAGGGCCCATTAGATCTGCCTGTTTCAAAGCCTGTGCTAAATTAAAGGATGTGAAACACTGTACATCCCATGGGCCATGAAAGAGCATATAATCTGAACGGCTTTGTGAATCATCAGTCTTGGGAATTGGTTGTTTCCAGTTGCTTCTGCACAGCTTGCACAAATCTACATGTTTACATGTGTTATCTTTCCCTAACTTTCCTTCTCATAGACTAGTTTACACACAAATAAACATCTACAGTTCCACAATGCAGTAAACTGGATGTTTCAGATCTCAGGAGGTGGCAATTTTGCAATTCATTTAAAATTAATTATATTTTACCCTTGTGTATAAGAAAACTAACGCTATTTCATAACGATCTTCTTGATTTAGTGGCTATTTTGTATGATCTCTCATGCATTTTACTACTGGGGTTAGAAGTGGGGTTTGGAGGCATGCCTTCTATATATACATCCCTAGTAGCAAAGAATTCTTGCCCAGATTTGGCATAAATCTGGTAGAGCAGGCATTCATCCAGCACTGGCATTCAGCATGTGGGCCAAACATGGCACTGGTTTGGCAGAGGTGGCACCGTCTTTTAAGGCGGCACACAATATTTGGGCCAGATATTAGTAATTGATATGTGGGCCATGTCAGTTTGGTCAGTCTTGACCCACATTTAAAAAACATTTTTTATTATTTTTAAGTAAAGAAAATAAATTCTACCAATCAGGTCACTTTGAGAAAAAGCACGGCCATAGTATGCCTAAAGCGCAACGATTAATAGGTTTATCGATTCCCTTGCAGTCGTGAAACACCAACATATCTGGCCCAGTTCAGGCCCAATTATGGGTAATTATTTTAGTCTTGGCCCAGATATGGTCCATGTTTGGCCCTTGTCTGGAAGCTAGACTTGGTCCAGTCATGTACCGTAATTCACTGGGGCATGTGGGCCAAGCAAAAGCTGATTGTGTGGGCCAGAGCTGGGCCAGAGATATTTTGCTATGTGGGATGTGATTGAAAATGTATGTATTTTTGTAAAAAAAAAAAGATATGTTTCCTTGTGAGATCAGACTGAATTAACCTAGGGAAAAAGTGTCACAGAAGGCAAAAAGTCTCTGATTGCACTAATTCAACCATACTTAAAAGTGCAGTAGGTGATCTGCCAGAATGCTAGCATTAGCATAATAGCTTTTCATCCCCCCCTTGCCATCCAAAGCCATGCCTCCTTAAGTCATGTTTCTGAAGACAATCACCTACTGCACCTTTAAGTATGGTTGAATTAGTGCAATCAGAGACTTTTTGCCTTCTGTGACACTTTTTCCCTAGGTTAATTCAGTCTGATCTCACAAGGAAACATATCTTTTTTTTTTTACAAAAATACATACATTTTCAATCACATCCCACATAGCAAAATATCTCTGGCCCAGCTCTGGCCCACACAATCAGCTTTTGCTTGGCCCACATGCCCCAGTGAATTACGGTACATGACTGGACCAAGTCTAGCTTCCAGACAAGGGCCAAACATGGACCATATCTGGGCCAAGACTAAAATAATTACCCATAATTGGGCCTGAACTGGGCCAGATATGTTGGTGTTTCACGACTGCAAGGGAATCGATAAACCTATTAATCGTTGCGCTTTAGGCATACTATGGCCGTGCTTTTTCTCAAAGTGACCTGATTGGTAGAATTTATTTTCTTTACTTAAAAATAATAAAAATGTTTTTTAAATGTGGGTCAAGACTGACCAAACTGACATGGCCCACATATCAATTACTAATATCTGGCCCAAATATTGTGTGCCGCCTTAAAAGACGGTGCCACCTCTGCCAAACCAGTGCCATGTTTGGCCCACATGCTGAATGCCAGTGCTGGATGAATGCCTGCTCTACCAGATTTATGCCAAATCTGGGCAAGAATTCTTTGCTACTAGGGATGTATATATAGAAGGCATGCCTCCAAACCCCACTTCTAACCCCAGTAGTAAAATGCATGAGAGATCATACAAAATAGCCACTAAATCAAGAAGATCGTTATGAAATAGCGTTAGTTTTCTTATACACAAGGGTAAAATATAATTAATTTTAAATGAATTGCAAAATTGCCACCTCCTGAGATCTGAAACATCCAGTTTACTGCATTGTGGAACTGTAGATGTTTATTTGTGTGTAAACTAGTCTATGAGAAGGAAAGTTAGGGAAAGATAACACATGTAAACATGTAGATTTGTGCAAGCTGTGCAGAAGCAACTGGAAACAACCAATTCCCAAGACTGATGATTCACAAAGCCGTTCAGATTATATGCTCTTTCATGGCCCATGGGATGTACAGTGTTTCACATCCTTTAATTTAGCACAGGCTTTGAAACAGGCAGATCTAATGGGCCCTCTTAATTCGCATGACAGGTTTAGCAGCAGTGAGTTATAGCAGCGCAGCGTGTTCACTTGTTAAGACCCAGTTAGGCCCATGCTGGGTTCGGGTAATGTACAGTTCTTAACTAATCTCCCATTGCTCTCCTCCGTATCTCACATTGGCTTTGCTAGACTTGTCTGCTTCGTTTTTAGCGCATCAATGTGTCTTCAGGGCATAACTGAGTGGTTTGTGGGTGAAGTTCTTTGCTAGTTGGTAGGGGGCTAAAAAAGTCCTTCCCAATATAATGTGTATATATTCTTATGCCGAGTTCAGAAATAACACCAGCATGATTTGAGTGATCTAAGTGCAAGGTTTAAAGCACATTGTGCAGGTACAGTAAGACAGGTGTTTTCAACATCCCCAGCACTTATTAAGCGGGGCGAGAGAATTTGAGGTGTGCACTCGAGTAAATTATGATGACAATTTTATGCGTTCACTAATCTGATTAAAGAGCCCCTATTATGGGTTTTTGAAAATGAGCTTGAAGTGAAATGTCCGGCTGAGGCTTAAATCTGAAAGTGCACAGTGTTTAAAACTATTGATTCATCTAAAAAAGAGTCGACTTATAGTTCCTCAAACGAATCGCAGTGCTTACGAGTCTTTAACCATTTCGGCATGACGTAAATACGAAACATAAGCCCCGCCCATTTGTGCGCGCGCAGCCCCGGGAGATTCGAAACCCCCAACCCCGCCCACAAACAACAGCGGCAAGTAAAGGTTGCCAGATTGGCCGGTTTTGAATTTGATTGTGCAGGTAAAAACCTTTTGGATAGGGTTTGGACTGGAATCAGTCAGCTACATCTGGCAA
The DNA here is from genome assembly GCA_903798035.1 of Danio albolineatus. Classification (NCBI taxonomy): domain Eukaryota; kingdom Metazoa; phylum Chordata; class Actinopteri; order Cypriniformes; family Danionidae; genus Danio; species Danio albolineatus. Next base: position 37,096 of record CAIGQQ010028652.1, on the reverse strand, counting down.
CACAGAGGAGAGCACTGTAGCAGACATGTGCTCGGCTGGATATTGGAAGTGTGCAGATGAACCAGAGATGAGACTGTGAAGAGTCAGTGGTTGAGGTTTATTTCTGCAAAAATGCCTCAGCATTATAGCCCAGCCTTCTGCTGTGTTCCCTCTGAGGAGTGCTTCTGAAATCTACACGCTTACAACGGAGGATTCGTCTGACGTTTGTTAAAAGAAGGATCAGAAAAGACTATTGATGTATGCAGGGGCGTACTGGCCATAGGGAGCACCGGCACATTTCCCGGTGGCCTAACGGTGAATCTGGCCTGCTATCCAACAAAAGTGAGTAAGTGTGATTAAAACGGTCGCCTCATTGTTTTCTCTAGCTTGTAAATGATGCATTTAATTGTGTTTTGTAACCTGTAACCGCTTGTAGTGTATCTGGTTTACTTGTATTCTCATATCATGTCTAAAAGCACGTTGTAAAGGCGACGCATGCCGCTTTATTTACGGATTAACATGTGTTTGTGAGCTCGTGTTACTCTGCTGTTTGTCGTTGCTATGGCTACATCAGCTCTCCTACACACATTCGGCGGTCCTGTTTCATAATGGTTCAACTTTTGCCGTTGTGCCTGTGTGCCTCAATACTGCATGTGTGTCGCTGTTTTTACTTCTGGTTAAGAATAGAGTAATATGCTGGGAGACCGGGGGTGAGGTGTCTGAAATACGGGCGACTCCTGATAAAAACGAGTGTTGGCAGATATGCTCACGCACACACTATGACTACTTCAATATTGATAAGCCGTGGTGGGCATTTTTTCATGCTGAATGATTTCGACCAATCGCAACAGACTGGGTCATCGGTCCAATCAGCGCAGTTTAGCATCGCGCTAAGGAGGAGTTTTGGAACAAATGAATGACTGAACGATTCATATAGGAGTCACTGGGATAATGAGGTAAAAATAAATGCAGATTATAAGACAATGAAAGTGTTTTTTGACCATGCATGCATATTAGCCTGCTGTTGGAGACCCCCAAAACCAAAATATGACACTTTTTAATGTATAATAGGGGCGTTTTACTGTTAGTCAAACAGCTAACTATTAAGTGTTAATGCGTTCCAGTAAAATATAGACAAATAAAATGGACCGGGTGCTAAAACCGATGAGCCGTCTGACATAAAAATGCCCTTCTGAATCAAATCAGCCAGATGCCCTTCTGGATCTTTCACTTACTTTGAAGACGGATTATGTTAACATGGACATCAGTAAACTAGTTGTTTGCCTTAATCTGAATCACTTATGTGTTTTAAAACTAAAATGTATTAGTGTAAACGGGGCCTGAATCCAGACTTTGCTAACTGAAATTAACTGTTAAGTGTGCTAACAGACCATCTACAGCTGGGCATTTTACGGCCCCCGGGACTTCTTTGATCAGCCTGCGTGAAGTATTTAGTCTGTTTGAATGTAAATCACCTATTAAAAACAACGGAAAATGAATGAATGAATGAATGAATGAATATATTTCCAGCTGAAACTGAATATTGAATAGGGGTTTGGTAAGTTCACGTCCTCATTGGTTTGAATAGGATAGGATTTGCTTTAATCTACCAAAACCATCATCAGAGGAGGAACATATTTCTGAATTTAATCAATAACCAAGGGCAACAAATGTTTTTCTGTTAATTCGCTTGCACAGATAAACCGTTCACCCCAACAAAGTAAATTTTGTCAATTTTGATTTCATGGCAACTTACCAGTGCAGTAATATAGTCCTTACTCTTTAGGTTTGTTCAAATAAATGTTTGCATGGCATCAACACAAGGTCCAATCACGCAACCGCAAGATATCCATGTAAATAAAGCAGCAGATTTTAGTTCAACACCTTGATTTTGCATTAAACAACACCCTCCCTCTTTCTCACTCGTTCCCTCTCTTTGGAGACTCTAGTGGTCTGGTCAAGCGTGGTGATCCATCTCTGTCAGCACGCTAAAATGATAATGCCAATTAAATGAGACGGGTAATTGCCCTGGATCCCAGCAGAGCCTCAAAAGAGCAGCGGGTGTGGAGCAGGAATGAGCGACTGACCCGTGGGACCCGCGGAGTCAGTCACGGAGCAGAGGAGAGACCAGTGGGTGCAGAGATGTGATATGCAATTTTTAACCTCTACTGATCACCACTGGACTCCGATGGGAAGGAGTGCAGACACAGTAGCACGCGCACGCCGCATACTCAGACGTGGACGTAAACCCAATCCAGATACATGCTTTTGCAGAGCTAACCATAATGGAAAATATGTCCCCATTAATTAGGTTTCCTTGCTATTATTAGACATTCATGTTGACAAGACGAATAGTTGTGTTTATTCGCTGTTATCATTTTAGCTGCTTTATTCTTTCGATGCTGAGCCTTACATTCAAAACGGAAGTATGAACAAAGTTCAGAGGACAAGTAAGGAAAGTAAGTAAAATGGCATGTGATAACCAACAAACAACTAGTCAAACATATGGTAATGCTTTAAAGAGCCCCTATTATACATTAAAAAGGGTCATATTTTGGATTTGGGGGTCTCCAACAGCAGGCTAATATGCATGCATGGTCAAAAAACACTTTCATTGTCTTATAATTTGCATTTATTTTTACCTCATTGTCCCAGTGACTCCTATATGAATCATTCAGCGATTCATTTGTTCCAAAACTCCTCCTTAGCGCGATGCTAAACTGCGCTGATTGGACCGATGACCCAGTCTGTTGCGATTGGTCGACATCATTCAGCGCGAGAGAATGCCCACCATGGCTTATCAATATTGAAGTAGTCATAGTGTGTGCGGGAGCATATCTGTCAACACTCGTTTTTTCCGGGAGTCGCCCGTATTTCAGACATCTCACCCCCGAAACTAACCCCCCGATCTCCCAGAATATTGTTTTATTCTTAATCATGAGTAAAAACAGCGACACACATTCACTATTATGCACACAGCGGCAAAAGCTGAACTATTACGAAACAGGACTGCCGCACGTGTGTAGGAGAGCTGATGTAGCCATAGCAACGACAAAAAGCAGTGAAACGCAAGCTCACAAATGCATTTTAATCCGTAAACAAAGCGGCACGCGTCGCGTTTACAACGTGCTTTTAGACGCGATATGAGAATACAATACCAGATACACTACAAGCGGTTACAAGTTACAAAACACAATTAAATACATCATTTACAAGCTAGAGAAAACAATGAGGCAACTGTTTTAATCGCACTTACTCACTTGTTGGATAGCAGGCCACGTAAGGCCACCGGGAAATGTCCCGGTGCTCCCTTAGGCCAGTCCGCCCCTGCATACATCTTTTCTGATCCTTCCTTTTAACAAACGGTTGACAAATCCTCCGTTGTAAGCGTGTAGATTTCAGAAGCACTCCTCAGAGGGAACACAGCACAAGGCTGGGCTATAATGCTGAGGCATTTCTGCAGAAATAAACCTCAACCACTGACTCTTCACAGTCTCATCTCTGGTTCATCTGCACACTTCCAATATCCAGCTGAGCACAGTGCTCTCCTCTGTGTTGCCAGATTTAGCTGACTCCAGTCCAAACCCTATCCAAAAGGTTTTTACCTGCACAATCAAATTCAAACCTTTGCTTGTCGCTGTTGTTTGTGGGCGGGGTTTGGGGTTTCGAATCTCCCGGGCTGTGCGTGCACAAATGGGCGGGGCTTTTGTTTCACGTTCACGTCATACCGAAACGGCTAAAGACTCGAAAGCACAGCGATTCGTTTGAAGAGTCGACTCTTTTATGGATGAATCAATAGTTTTAAACACTTTCAGATTTAAGCCTTAGCTGGACATTTCACTACAGCTGTATGCAAGCTCATTTTCAAAAACCCATAATAGGGGCTCTTTAATACATAGCTATACAAACACATTCAAAAGTGCATATACATATATATCATATAGTTCAACTTCCCTCAAAACAATATTGTTCCCTGTGCCGTGCAGTTTGGATATAGTTTGGCAGTACTTATCACAAACTAATTGAATGCTATCCCTTTCAAGTGGTGTTCCTGAATAACGATTTGCCTCATTGGTTCTGTGGACCCCCATAAATCCTCCACCCACTATTTAGCATATTAAGCTTCCCGTTGCAAGACATGACATTTAGAAAATGCTGGTGTTTAATAGGAATCAGGATTGGAGTATTTCTTCTAATACTTACTTATTAATTCTCTAACACCTTGTGTGGCATTGACTTGCGGTGTGATATTAAAGACAGTGGAGTAATCAGAGAATGTCACGGTGGGCATAGACTCCTCATGGTCTGGGACAGGGGACCAGACCTGCTCCTGGGTATAGCTTTAGTCAACAAATAATCCACCTGAAGCAGCTAATCAAGATATTTAGTGTTAGTAATCTTTCAGGTTGGCATGCTAAAGCTAAACATTACGAAAAATTACACCTACAGAAGAAGGAATGGGCACCTTGATCTGGGATAAGGGTCACACTTTATTTTGATAGTCCGTTTGTTGAATTTAAGTTATGTTGCAACTAATTCCCATTAGATTATAAGTAGACTGTTAGGTTGGGGTTAGTGCTAGGGTTAGTGTAAGTTGACATGTGCTTGCAAAGTTTCTTATAGTCAGTTAAATGTCTGTTAAATGTCAGTATCAACAGATATTAAGTAGACAGTCTCGCGGTAACCAAGAGTATATGGTCACTTTTCAAAATAAAAGACTTTTCAAAATAAAAGATCGTTCAGACTCAAATAATAAATAAAACGGAAATAATTGATCATTTCTTGTGCGGCCCGGTAACATATCTTATAATATATAGATCAGCATGTGCAATTGAATGCATTAAGGCAAAGTTGTCAGATTATTTGCTCTTCATTTTCTATAAGCAGAGTAAACAAACCCTGCTGTATTTTCTTGCAATTTATCAAAAGTAGGTACATTGCCATCTTGTGTCTATGAAAGTGACTTGAACGCATCTGACGTCCTTATTACAACTTGTCAGAGATAAGTAGGAACGTCCCAGGAGGAATTGAATGCAGCCTTTGCTATTCCCAGCATGCAAATCATAATTTGCAGCAGTGGCGGACTTTTCAGCAAGAGTTTGGCATTAAGTAAAAAGCTTCATCTCATTGTCCCTTTCCAAGTTCTCCTGTTTAATGAAGTCACCTGCCTGTTGAAGAAAGCGACATGGATTTAGAGCAGGGGTGTCCAAACATTTTCTTACAAAGGGCCAAAAACCAAACTTGATTGAGGCTAGTGGGACGAAGGTAAATATAGTTGCCATGTGCAAATTGCTAATTTATTTAATAATATTTGAAAATGACTAGAACACATTGCTTTATATTAACTAATACAGTATATATATATTTTTTACATTTTACAATGAACTTATTGAAGTAAAAACTTCATTTATAACAGAATTACACTAGTTTTTGCCTTGATTTGCTTCTGCATAGTTCCTATCCGTCGAGTGACAGTATTTACATTTAATAAAATCTGATTAATTTACAACATTTGATTAAAAAAATTTAATTTCAGTTTGCTTTTTTTGAAACTCAGCAATAACACTAACAAAAAAGGTTACGTCAAACTAGAAATGATCTACGTGTTAAAGGCATTCGCCCTCAATCCCCTCTATTATTCTCATTCTCCTCTCAGTTGGGATGGTGGGCCAAATCAAAGGTTATAATGGGCCAACTTTGGCCAGCCGGCCCTACTTTGGGCGTCTCTGATTTACATTTTATCACTGATGTTTGCAGTTTTATCTCCCTACAACCTTAGTGCCTCCAGAAAATACTTCAGATCTCTCACTTCAGTTTTCTCCTGTTCCATCCTCTGCACTTCAGCTGCCAAAACCGACTTCCGTAGACTACAGCTAATAGTCCGGACTGCTGAACGAATCACTGGCACTACCCTTCCTACACTTCAAGAACTGTACTCTTCCAGAGTGAGTAAAAGGACTCGCAAAATCACCCTGGACGCCTTGCACCCAGCACACTTCCTGTTTGAACTGTTATCGTCTGGCCGGCGCTACAGAGCACCGAGCACAAAAACAGCCAGACACAGGAAAAGTTTCTTTCCTCAGGCCATCTACCTCATGAACAGTTAAATATTTTCCTATTGTGCAATAAACATGCAATACTTTCTCATACGCACTTGTACACAGCACCTTATAACAATATACGATGCAAAACTTCTTACGCATTTGTACACAGCACCTTATAACCTGTATATTTATAACAAATCTGTACATACATTTCAACATCCAGATCTTTTTGGACTGACTGCATCTCTGTTTAATGTCTATCATCTTCTTCATATTTATTCTGTGTTGTCACTTGTCACTTTATGTACACTGGAAGCTCCTGTAGCCAAAGCAAATTCCTTGTGTGTGAAGCACACTTGGCAATAAAACTGATTCTGATTCTGAGTGCCACGTCTTCTGTCCAGAAAATGTGGTTTATATAACTGTGAAGTCCCTCAGTGTCCTCGCTCTCATAAAACCCTGAACACTTTGTTTTTCACCAGACTGTTTTGCATCCCTTTTCATGCAATTCCAGCTTACAAGCCTCACTAATAGGCACTGATCTATTTCATAAGTAACCGTTATCAACTAGCCACTATAAAGAGATGGTCGCCAGCAATGCTTCCCATATTGTTAACGAGATTTATAGCATGGGTGATCCGAAATGCCTATGCACACGCTGTATCACAATGCCTCTCCCCACTGCTAAAAAATAATAACAAAAATAATAGCAATAATAAAAGCGAGTCATTGATCCTCCGCTGTAACCTCCCTGGTCGTTTCTAGCGCCGCTCGCGGTTGACTTATTGTGAAGTAGCAGCGTGCCAAATCCATAATTAGAGTCTTTTGTTGCCCCCATTGTTGTTGGAAATGTAATTATGAAAGATGAAACACAGCTTTCAATGAGATTGCTGTAAAATAGCATAATTAATATGGGGTTTTGTGTGAACAATTCCACTTTATGGCGGTCCCTGCGTTGCCAGTGAAATTAATTAAGTGTGCCAGGATTTATGAGAGAGGTGCCAGAATGAAAAGAATTAATCGGAGTTGGAAGATGGATGGGTACTAGAAAATGATGACGCCCCAGCGCAGGCTAAGAGCTAACTGCTTTAGGGGCGAGCTTCAGGGGATGGCCAAGACGCCACTGACGCAATTACACTCCTCTCACCAACAGCTGCACCAGGCCCGGAATTGGGTAATGTTTTTGGCTGTGGCTCTTCTTTATTAATCCAACCATCAGAACCCACCGTTTTCCACCCCTCCAGCTCTAAATAACCCAAACTAGACAATTACTCATGCATGTCTCCGATGTACCACAATGTATGATTATTTATGGTTTTATTACACTAGTTGCAGTCATTTTTAAAATCTGTTTATTTTTTCCGCCGTACACTCTTTTTAATCACGGATTACAATGCTCTACATCCCATTGTAATTAGCTCCCGGAGATGAATATGCAAAGTACGCAGAATTCATTTCGAGTAAATCAGCGTAATAACTGAACTAATCATGCGCTACATTAAGACGAACTTCACCTCAGATCACTTCACTTGGAGATACATCAAAACCAACAAACGCATGTAGTTACAGACTTGGAAAAGATGCACGATAATTGGGACATTCACATCATATCATTTTCAACTATTAAAATTGTTACAATTTTGGCTGTTCATTCACATGATGAATTCCAGTATGAAAGTGCTACATTTTAAAGGGGTGGTCCACAGTGTATTTTTAAGGCTTGGTTGTGTTTATAAGATGCAAAGCAATGTGCTTATGCTTCACTTGTAGAAAATCACGTAATTTTTCTTTTTCCATGGTCTGTTGAAATTCTTGATTCTGATTGGCTGGAGGGTGTGCATTATTTTTGTTGAAACGCACAGTTTCTGTCAGTTTTGATCACAGTTCGGAATAAATGCTCTTCTCCCAAACGTTTACAGTTACTATAGCAACTCGCATGTGCTGCGCATGAAACCAATGAGGGCTGTTAATGGCGGACAGGAAATCTGCAAAATTAGGAAAATACTCATCAACTATGCCACAAAAAAATCAAGTTTCAAGAGTTTTTTAAGTGAGAATGTAGTTATTTTAAAGTCAAATCGGCAGTTTGTGTGTAAGGTTAGCGCGTATTTAAAAATGTTGGAAGCTCCAGGCGGTCAGCGGCAGCTTCGCGAACGGCTCCCCCCGAGGGAAGCTTTATGTCGGCCAGACCATCTTAAGACCCGCCGCTGGATCTAATCTCTTGCATCTCTGTTGTTAAAACGTGATAAATAATTCATCTTTGCTGTATTTAACGGTCAGTCTTTGGACATTTGAACCTATAATTTGTTCTCAGGTGTATTTTTTGGCAGATCGCAAAGTAAGTTTCATAATAAATCTATGACCGTAAATAATGTAATATCGCACTGATCCTGTGTGCTGATTGCTTTTGTTTTAAAGAAGATAAATAAAGCAGAATGTTCTCCTACCTGTCCTGATCTGTTTTTTCATTTTGCAAAATGTACCTATATTTAACAGCAAAGACTTCTGAAATAGACTTTAGCTGCTTCAAAGACTCTAGAATACAGTAGAAAATGTGTATTTAATTGATATGGTACCTTTTATTAGACTTGTATGTTTAGTATGAAATGTAAATCGTGGAAATTCTGCTATACTGTAGTTAGCCCAGCTTTTTGTTAAGACAAAGCCAACATACAGATCCTCCCTTGCCAGAGAAGCAGTAGAAATTAGATAAAAGAAACGTGTGACTGAGAATGTGACTGGAAACACACTCCAGGTGTGACTGGGATTGTCTTATTTGTCCACTTGTGATCGGACTGATGAAATCGCATCTTAATAATATTAGCCGATATAAACAGCACGCACATGCTCTCTCTCTCTCTCTCTGTCAGTCGGTCACAGCTGATTGTGCCGTGTGTTGCAGACCTCTTGGCCAGGTCACCCTTGTAAATGAGATCTTGATCTCAATGGGTTTTTATCTGGTTAAATAAAGAAACATATATAACTATCGCGGCACTGCTGCTTCAGCGACGCTCATGCCTCGTGCTTGCGAGCATACGAAACCTCTAATCTGTTAACAAGGACGTCGAAAAAACACGTGCTGCTCACGCTCTGCTCACGTTTGCGGTGTGAAACAGGCTATAGAGTTTACGGCAGTTTGACTGAATTTGTAGCTAAATTGTTAGCATTTCCTGTTGTTTACATCCTTGTTTACGTCTTCTCTACAGCATACAGTTAACAATAGAAACTGTGCATGTAATAGATCAATTTTAACAAATGAAAACACTTACAGATTGTGACTCACAATCCACAGCTTCATCAACTGGAGGAGTTTAGCCAAATCCAGCACTGAACTGGGAAAGATTCTGGAAGATCTCCTTTGTCAAATGCTAGCTATATAATTTTTTATAATTCTCTGGAACATAATTACAACTAAACTGAAAGCGCTTCTGTCTTTGTGTCGTGTCCTCTGGAAGCCCAAATACAGAAACAGAACACGCTCTGTGGACATAGCAGCGTTTGGATAGCCTTTTAGCTTTCTCTGCTATAACATCACAGCACCTCTGGCGACGCCCCTTTGCTGCGCAGGGTGTGTGCGCGTAGTAAATGCGCATAACCGGAAGCCCATGTGATCTCACTAGCCCGGATGAATTTTTTTAGTCCCCAAATTCGTTCACTGTAGGCTTTGCTAAGCTAACTCTGTAAAAGCTAATGTCTCCCTTTACACATTACACATCATCTGAAGTTTATAATATGATATTGTAGTGGACCACCCCATTAAAAACACATTTATGTCTGTTTTTATTACGCTATTGTCTTGTAAGCATATAGTTAGCGATAAATAGAAACAGTAATATCAGACTCACTTTGGGTCTTGGGAGGAGGCAGGAGGTTTTAACTGACCCTTAGCACTGCAGCGCTTGACACTCTTCATCACAGACAGTGGAAACATATTTTTTTCTTGACCTCTCTTCTTGTTTCCCCCTCCCCACAGATTAACCGTAGCCACAGACCCATCCAGCAGATTATTAGGCCCTTCAGTGCACTGCTGCCCTGAGCTGATGGGACGCGTCCCAGAGAGCTGTGAAAGCCTTAATGGAAGACTAATTGGCCAACTCCTCTGTCCCAGACCAGTGCCACGGCGTCTCAGAGAAAGACAAGCAGTGGGACGCTGGGTGCGTACGCATGCGGAGGGGTGTTAGCATCGCAGTAATTAGCCCCCCTACACTCAGACAAGATAAATGAAGTGTTGGTAGGCGCCCGGCTGCAAAGCGGATGATTGGACAGGTACGACGGGAGTGTCTGTGGTCGCTAGAGCATGTCCAGCCGTGGTAATTAACTACACACCGCCCAGCCGCGCGTTTAAGACAACACTCCCAGTACGGAGGTGCCCGAAGTTACAAATTGGCGTCCATTGTCAGCCTTGTAGAGTGATTATGAAATATTGTTTAATTTGTTGGGCAGCAGAGTCTGGAGTTGATTTTGATGAATCACACGTTTTTATTTCATCATACGTTTATTGTCTTGCGGTAGGAGACCCGGCACCAGGGGGTTACGCTCGGAAAACAGAGTGGGAAGATTGAGATGGGTGTGTGTTTGTTCGAATAACTCCACGGCGTCTCATCCTAATAGTCATCTTAATGGGACGCTTTTTACTCCACAGCTCTCCGGTTCCAAAGTCTACTGCGGAAAGTGGAAAAAGGCACAAACAATGCTGACGTGAAAGCTCATATAGATAGATTGATGGCCTAATAAAACATGAAACTTTGTAATGAAACAGTTGTTTTCATTTGACAAGGGTTTAGAGATAACTGCTGGCCCGAGCTTATGTTTACATACGACTGTCTTCTGATGCAAAGATAGAGAACTTCATAACGATGGTAATGTCACCATCTCTGTTATTTAGCCCCGAAAAAAAAATATGTATAAATATATATTTAGGAGAATAAATACCAACATTCCATATTTACAAAAGACTTTTGAACTTTTTGGACTTGAATAAAATGAAAAATTATATTGTAATGTTTATTTGTTTATCCATCCATTCATTCATTTTCTTTTCAGCTTAGTCCCTTTATTAATCTGGGGTCGCCACTGCGGAGTAAACCGCCAACTTATCCAGCGAATGTTTTATGCAGCGGATGCCCTTCCACTATGAAACATCCACTACGGACAATTTAGCTTACCCAATTCACCTATAGCACATGTCTTTGGACTTGTGGGGGAAACCAGAGCACCCGGAGGAAACCCACGCCAACACAGGGAGAACATGCAAACTCCACACAGAAATGCCAACTGACCCAGCCGAGGCTCGAACCAGTGACCTTCTTGCTGTGAGGCGACCGTGCTAGTCATTACGCCACCGTGGCGCCTTTGTTAACTTATTTTGGTGTAAAATTTTGGGACCGCTTCAGGGTGTGATTGCCTTCTTGGTGACAAATCGGTGAGACCAGGAGGATTTTATGGACTGTAAGTATCCCAGAATTGAAAGACTGGATTAATGGGATGGTTTAAATTGCTGTATGAAGGAGGGATTCAATAATGAGGAAGAAGAGCATGAAACTTTTACTTCTGACAACAAATAAAATTAGCATAAATGAGCAAATGGAAAGACGACCTCAGTTTCCATGCATTTTATTTTAATTAAACTATCTTATTTTTTAAAGATTCTCTCTGTTGTTTGGATTTCGTCTATGATGACAAGCGACTGAATATATAACAATTATTGACACACACATATATATTCACACACACAGTTAAAGTCTGAATTATTAGCCCCTCTTTGATTTTTTTTTTTTTATATTTCACAAATGATGTTTAACAGAGCACGAAAATTATCACAGTATGTCTGATAATATGTCAAAATTATTAGCCCCTTTAAGCAATATATTTTTTCAATAGTTTACAGAACAAACCATCATTATACAATAACGTTCCTAATTACCTTAACCTGCATAGTTAACCTAATTAACCTAATTAAGCCTTTAAAAGTCACTTTAAGCTGTATAGAAGTGTCTTGAAAAATATCTAGTCAAATAAATATCTAGTAAAATATTATGCACTGTCATCATGGCAAAGATAAAATAAATAAATCAGTTATTAGAGATGAGTTATTAAAACTATTATGTTTAGAAATGTGTTGAAGAAATCTTCTCTCTGTTAAACAGAAATTGGGGAAAAAATGAAGGAGGGTGCTAATAATTCAGAGGGGCTAACAATTCTGACTTCAACTATATATATATATATATATATATATATATATATATATATATATTTATAAATAGAATCAGAAACCCCCTTTGATTTATTTATTTTTTTATTTTTTTATTTTTTTAAATATTTCCCAAATGATGTTTGACAGAGCAAGGAAATTTTCACAGTATGTCTGATAATATTTTTACTTCTGGAGAAAGTCTTATCTGTTTTATTTCGGCTAGAATAAAAGCAGTTTATAATTTTTTAAAAACCATTTTAAGGTCAAAACTATTTAGCCCCTTTAAGCTATATTTTTTTTGATAGTCTACAGAACAAACCATCGTTAGATAATTACTTGCCTAATTACCCTAACCTGCCTAATTAACCTAGTTATGCCTTTAAATGTCACTTTAAGCTGTATAGAAGTGTCTGAAGTATATCTAGTAAAATATTATTTAATGCATCATAGCAAAAATAAAAGTAAATCAGTTATTAGAGATGAGTTATTAAAACTATTATATTTAGTAATGTGTTGAAAAAAAATATCTCCGTTAATTCAGGGAATTTAATAATTCTGACCTCAACTGTTTGTGTGTGTGTGTATATATGTAGTTACTCCTGAATGAATGAGGTTCATGGGCCGATAAGTGGATAAGACCGAAAAATGGAAATTCAAGCATCATTTACTGATCCTTCACTTGTTCTATACCTGTTCCTGAACACAAAAGAAGATATACTGGAAAATGTCGGAAACCTGAAACCATTAACTTTCATAGAACTATATTTCACACTGTTGACATCAGTTTATCAGCTTTGTTCAACGAAATAAAGGTTTGGGACCACTTGAAGGAAAGTAAACAGTGTGTACATTTTCATTTTTAGGCAAACTAACCCTTTAATGCAATGAGTTCCAGTGCTTTCGATTCACTCTTTGCAGTATGACAACAATGAATGAGGTATTTGTATGCACTGACAGATGAATCCGTATATCCTACAGCAGCCTGTGACAGTGACATCATTGTGCCACCTCTCTAATTTCCAATAACTAAATCACGACAGTTAATCACCTCTCCAATTATTCGGGCTTGTTTTACATGCACTGGCAGGAGCCCCGACTCCCTGTCCAACCTCAGATCTGCCATGACATCATAATCACGCAGCAATCGCCCGATCCCAAGCGGCGCTTGTGGCGATAACGTCAACCGATAACTAACCATCCGATCACTGTTGCAGCTCTTGTTGAAGATTGTTTGAAGACGCGGCAGCGGGGTATCAGGTTGAGCTTATTGAGTTATGTCATGACCTATTCAGTATTCAATATTCAAAAAGCGTGCTCGGTTTCCGTTAATGTAATATTCACGAGCAGTCGCGTCCTGATGATATGCATCTCCATTGATTTGTATGATAACATGGTGAGGAGCTTTCAAATCATAGAAGGCAACAACGCTTAATAGGCATCGATGCAGTCTTCCATTTGCTAATGTTCAGGCTGTATTAAAGGGAGGGATGGTTTGATTTACTCACTATTTACTTAAGTATTCCTTAGTAGGACAAACGGATACTATAATATGCTTACGGGTTTCCAGCAGACTTCACAATGTCTTCTTTTGAGTTCAACAGAAGCAACTCAAACCGGTTTGGAAAAAGTGAATGATGATAGAGTTTTCATTTAGGGGTGAACTGTCCCTTTAACCCTCTTTGAGGCACTCATTCTCATCAGAAATTCCCTGGAGTGTTATTGATTGTTATTAAAGACTTCGAACCTCTGTGAGTTAAAAATGAAAGGGCATAATGTAATCAATGTAAATTAAGTTAGCATATTTGGTTCCTCACTCTATTAAGCTTTAATACAGTGGGATACAGGAGTCACAGCATTAAATATATGGGATTTTTCAGCATAGGCTCATTCTGAAAACGTAGTCCTATATACGTTTCTGGAGACCGCAAATTATGTGTTTAATTTTTTAAACGAACGCTATGGGGCGGTATGACGGCATTCCTTTTCGTGCTTACCAGCTGAACGCTTACCTCCGTGGACAGCCCTCCCAATGAATCCAGTTTATCCCGTTAACTCACCATGTACGTGGGCAGACTTGAGACGCAGAGAGGAGTTGACCACGACGATGGGGCTCGAGTCTGGTGAAGAGCGATTCCAGAAAGCAGGTAAGACAAAATAGAATCTAAAAAATAAAATAGACAAGTAAATAACAGGGTGAAAATGTGATAAAATCTGAAAACATAGTTAAGAAAATGAGACAAGGGCTTTTCTTTTTCTGGATTGCTTTTGAAAATTGTTGGTTTAAGGAAGTGTGTGGACGGGTCAATCGATGAAATTTTGGTTGGGTTTAGGGAAGGAGGAGGGTGGGTCAGTCGATTGGTTAGGGTTAGGGCTAGGGTCAGTAAGTCAAACAGTTAGTTGACAGTGGCCTCTGGTGGGTTTATGGGAGAACAGCAGACATAAATGGCACTCGCGAGAGAAATTTGAGATCTCTAAAACAGTACACAATGGCCTCGGATTCGAAAAAAAAGCAAAAAAAAAAAACCCTCCTAGGATGTATTTCGCGGTCTTCAAAGATGTATATAGAGGTACGCTTTCAGAATGAGCTTGGGTTGGGATTTTTAAACCCTGAAAACCCCAAAATTGGGGCGTTTAAAACATAAATATCTTCTAATTATGCTAGACACACCCCACAAGATAATTGGGCCAATTTTGAGCCAATTTCAATATTTCCGAAAATCCTAGCCTAGTAGACACCCTTATGTTAAAATGACATCATATGTCAAAGAACTCTCCAAAAATGATAATCGATTTGATGTCAACTTAATGTCAAAACAACATCAAATATCATTATCAAATAAACACCACCATCAGTCTGAACCATTGATATAAGTTAGTTGTTTAGATGTTAGTTGTGGTCGCTAACATTTTGAAAATCTTATAAGATTTAAAGTCCACATGAACTGGAATCTGTGACCATTTTTACCTTTTTTTATATTAAGACAGTTCCATGAGTAACGGAATATTAAATGAGCAAACAGTGGGTGTGGCTTGTTTTTTTCTACTGCAAGCTGACTGGATATAGTAAAGTAGGCATTCATTCAGTAAGATAGGGGAAATGGTTTGGGGAAAGTTATTACAACCTAACAGAGTCCTCCTCCTGACCATTTCTGTTTGATGTCAAAACTGACAGCTGGAGGGGGTGTGGTTAAGTATATTAGCCACGCCCAGTGCCTCTGACAGACCTAATCTGATGATTTATCATTGGTTACTTGCAAACTATTTTTTTGTCTTAATAACATGCACAGATGAATTGTTCACCACAAAACTAGCACCGGGCACCATGGTGGCATAGTGGGTAGCACGTTCGCCTCACAACAAGAAGGTCGCTGGTTCGAGCCACAGCTGGGTCAGTTGGCATTTCTGTGTGCATGTTCTCCGGGTGCTTCGGTGTCTCCACAAGTTCAAAGACATACGCTATAGGTGAATTGGGTAAGCTGAATTGTCCGTATATGAATGTGAACGAGTATAGATGTTTCCCAGAGATGGGTTGCAGCTGGAAGGGCATCCGCTGTGTAAAACATATGCTTGATAAGTTGGTGGTTTATTCCGCTGTGGTGACCCCTGATTAATAAAGGGACTACGGCGAAAAGAAAATGAATGAATGGAAACTAGCACCATGAGCTAACAGAATCATATGGTTAGATTTGATTCCAACAATCTTGTAACAACCTTGTCAACAGATATCTTGCCAGCGACCCCAGCCGTAGTATAGGCATGATAAAAAGTCTTTTTTTTTTCTCGTATTGTGATCACAACAAGTCTGATATCCGCCATTGTGCTGCGTATGACAGAGGACACATTATTGACAGACAGATCTGTCCTTGTCACTCTGGATGAGAAGACGTCACACGGACGGCGTTCATGTCATGCTGCAGGTGTGATCATAGGACTGATGGACGACGGGAAACACTTCAGATTAGATTTAGTCAAACGAGGGCTCTAGTTGATCGGGCTGAGGGGGGTGTGGGGGGTTCCACCCAGTCATTCATTTATCAAAGTAAAACAATTACCAGTCGATAGCGCTCTTCAATTTGTAAGAATAAAAGAGCACAGCGAGGCGCCTGCTTCTCCATTCCTCCTTGCCCTTCTCTGTCACAAAAAAAGACAGATGAAGCCTTCCACTTCCCCCATTCTCCCATGTTTTTGCTATATTCCAGAAATTTCTCACACACTCAAATGAGAATTCAGTGTAATTAATTCATCATGGAAATCCAAACCCATTTTTTCATGCTTCCATGTAACAAAAGCATGATTCATGAATTAAATTAAGATGTAATTCATTCATAATTTCATTAAGTTCACTCTTTTAAACAAACACTCTACCTTTCTATATCTCTAATCTCCTAGAGTAGTGGTCCTCAACCACCGGGCCATGGACTGGTACTGGCAGTGCTTAATTTGTCTGGCATGTTATCAGAGGATGGAGAGGTGTCGTGCCTGAAAGTGGTGAGCGGGGGGAAGTTGACGTGGACGAAAGTGTAGAGCAGGGGTGTCCAAGCTACATATAAACTCCAAACTGTATATCTACTACACGACTCACTCCTGACTTGGCATCAATTCTGAAATCGAAAGCACAACATCACTGTTCACATTAACAGAGTTTATGGTGAGTAAAAAATATATATTGATTTTAAAATGTAGAAAATAATTCCATAATAATACCACGCACACACACACATACATATATATGCGTGTCTGTGAAATTGTAAAATTTGGCCCACGACCACGTTTTGTTTTTTGCATCTGGCCCTCGGCCCAAAAACTTTGGACACCCCTGGTGTAGAGGGTTGGGGAGTCGCGGAAGAAAGTGAAAGTGAAGTGCGGACCAGAGGGGGATCGGTAAAATGAGGTACCGGATCAGATTTCAGAGTTGCTGGATCCGGATCTGTTGTGTTCCAGCACAAATTAAGCTCTGGGTATTGGTCCTTGGATCAATTGGTACTGTACTGGGCCGCACAAGAAATCATTAATTTTTTCCGTTTTATTTATTATCTAAATCTGACGATCTTTTATTTTGAAGTCTTTTATATTGAAAAATGACCGTATTCTCTCAGTTACATCTCAGTCACTTGAGCACCCAAATGTAACCCAGAAGCGGCAAAACCAGTATGTTTTGCATGTTCTCCCCGTGTCAGCGTGGGTTTCCCCCAAATTCCCCGGTTTCCTCCTACAAAGACACGCGTCTTACGTAACAGACTAGGCCAAACAGGAAGTGAAGCTTATTACATCGTGGTCCAGCGACGACAACTTAGTTCTGAATGTTGGAAAAACTAAGGAGTTGGTGATCGACTACGGGAAGAAATGCGCCACTTACTCCCCTGTATATATTAACAACACCGCAGTGGAAATTGTACAACAGGTAAAATTCCTGGGGGTCCACGTTATTGAGAACTTGACGTGGTCTCTCCACACTACCTGTCTAGCAAAGAAAGCGCACCAGCGACGGCACTTTCTGAGAAGGTTAAAAAGAGCACACCTTAGCCCATCAATCCTCACTACTTTTTATAGAGAAGCTGTAGAGAGTGTTCTCACTAATGCCATGTCTCTTTGGTATGAGACTAGCAGTGTATCTGACATGAACACCATTCAGAGGATAATAAAGTCAGCCTAAAGGTCCGTTGGAGTCAAAATGACATCTATCGAGGAACTGTATCAACAACGTTGTCTGTCCAGGGCAAATAGCATTCTAAGGGATTCAACCCACCCTGGCCATAGTCTGCTCACGCTTATGCCATCAGTCAGTCGTTACAGAAGCCTGAGGGGCAAATCAGTGCGGTTTCGTGATAGTTTTTATCCTGTCATTATAAGACTTTTGAATAATATTCATTCATTCATTTTCTTTTCGGCTTAGTCCCTTTATTAATCCGGGGTCGCCACAGCGGAATGAACCGCCAACTTATCCAGCATTTGTTTTACGCAGCGGATGCCCTTCCAGCCATCTGGGAAACACATCCATACATTCTCATTCACACACATACACCACGGACAATTTAGCTTACCCAATTCACCTGTACCGCATGTCTTTGGACTGTGGGGGAAACCGGAGCACCCGGAGGAAACCCACGCAACCACGGGGATAACATGCAAACTCCACACAGAAATGTCAACTGACCCAGCCGGGGATCGAACCAGCGACCTTCTTGCTGTGAGGCGAACGTGCTACCCACTAGGCCACCGTGGCGCCCTTTTGAATAATACCGTATCTTAAATACTACTTTCAATTCAATTCAATTCAATTCAATTCAATTCAATTCAATTCAATTCATCTTTATTTGTATAGCGCTTTTACAATGTAGATTGTGTCAAAGCAGCTTCACATGCATTATAAAAAAATTGAAACAGTGTCAGTCCAGTTTTCAGTGTTGAAGTTCAGTTTAGTTCATTTCAGCGTGGTTTAATAGTCACTGCTGAGAGTCCAAACACTGAATAGTAATCCATCGATGCGCAGCCCTACAGGTCCCGAACCATGCAAGCCAGAGGCGACAGCGGCGAGGAAAAAAGTGGAAGTGTTCCCGGCTCCGGTTGCCCTAAATAATGCAGACTAACAATCCTTTAGAGGATTTGGATTCCAAAGCATTTGTGTTTTATGTGTATGCTAATGTAAAGAGATGTGTCTTTAATCTAGTTTTAAACTGACAGAGTGTGTCTGCTTCCCGAACTGTGCTAGGAAGGCTGTTCCAGAGTTTAGGTGCCAGATAAGAGAAAGATCTACCACCTACAGTTGATTTTGATATTTTGGGAATAATTAATTGTCCAGAATTAATTGAGCGTAGCGGACGTGATGGGCTATAATAAATCAGGAGCTCCTGCAAATACTGGGGAGCCAAGCCGTTCAGGGCTTTGTAGGTAGTCAGTAAGATTTTAAAATTTATACGATATTTAATAGGGAGCCAATGCAATGCTGAAAGAACTGGAGTAATATGCTCATATTTCTTTGTTCTAGAAAGCACTCTAGCAGCTGCATTTTGAACTAGCTGAAGTTTGTTTATCAGGCCAACAGGGCAGCCGCCTAGTAATGCATTACAGTAATCCAATCGAGACGTCATGAAAGCATGAATGAGCTTTTCCGCATCAGACATTGATAGCATGTGTCGAAGTTTGGCAATATTTTTAAGATGAAAAAAAAGCAGTTTTACAGATGCTTGAAATCTGGCCTTCAAATGACAGGCTGCTATCAAAAATCACCCCCAAATTTTTGACTGAAGATGAGGACTGAACTAAGAAACCATCAAGGGTTAGACAGTGTTCTAAGTTTTTGCGTGTGAGATTTTTGGGACCAATAAGCAAGACCTCAGTTTTATCTGAATTTAGTAATAAGAAGTTATTAGTCATCCAATTTTTAATATCAGCTATACAATCTGTTAATTTAGTAAATTCAAACAAATTAGCAGGTTGAGAGGAGATATAAAGTTGTGTATCATCAGCATAACAGTGGAAGCTAACTCCATGTTTTCTAATGATATCACCTAGCGGTAGCATATATAGTGTGAAAAGTAAGGGACCAAGAACTGAGCCTTGTGGTACCCCACAGTGTACTTTTGATCTGTATGATGTCTCTTCATTAACTGATACAAATTGATAACGTTCAGATAGATAAGACCTGAACCAGGTCAATGCAGTTCCTGTAATACCAACATAATTTTCAAGCCTATCAAGGAGAATATTATGATCAATTGTATCAAATGCAGCACTGAGGTCCAATAGCACTAAGAGAGAAATGCAACCACGGTCGGACGACAGAAGGAGGTCATTTGTGACTCTTAGGAGTGCGGTTTCTGTGCTATGAAATGCTCTAAATCCAGATTTAAATTTTTCATAAATATTGTTTTTTTGTAGGAAGGAACATAGTTGAGCAGATACGATTTTTTTTCTAAAATCTTTGATAGAAAAGGCAAGTTTGAAATTGGTCTATAATTTGCTAGCTCTTTAGGATCAAGCTGTGGTTTTTTAATAAGAGGCTTAATGACAGCTAGTTTAAAAGTTTTAGGAACGTATCCTAGGAGTAGGGATGAATTCAAAATGTTAAGAACAGGTTCAGAAACTTCTGAAAACAATTGTTTTAATAATTTGGTCGGTATGGGATCTAGCATAGACGTTGTTGATTTTGACGAATTTATCAGTTTAGATAATTCTTCCTCACCTACTGATAGCTAGTATGTAATAATAAATCAATAAATAGTTAAACTAGCACAAAATGTTGTTATTATTATTATTATTATTATTATTATTATTACTACTATTATAACAAATTGTGCAATAGTTATTAATTTATTCCCTTCTGTGATTTTTTTTATTGGGTTATATTTTATATAACTATATTTTTAAATATTTATGAAATTATAAAAGCTAATATATTATGTTAGGTTTTGCAGTGTTTGATGTTTTATGCTCTTGTCGGGTCTGATGCAACGTAATTTCGTTCTGCATTACAATTTATTGCGATGTTTTGAATGACAAAAATAAAGGAAACAAACTGAAACGGGCACTTTGTCTAGTTCCCAGCATCAGTATCTTTCCTTCTCAAAGTACTTCACCTTAGCCACTTCAGCCGGGGAGTTTTTAAGATCTACCTGAGCTCAATTTCCCCCTCGCTCTGCGAACAGGAGGGAGCCCTGGCCTCGAGGATCTGTTGAGCTCAGGGCTCTCTCCAAGGACAGCATGCCAAAAAAGCTTATAATAAATAATCAGCTAAGTGTTAACTCTTGAAATGCCAGGCGGATATGATGCAGGTAAAGGCATATACGTCTATACGCATGCTCAGTACATCAACAAGTGTTTTCAGTCATTTAAGTGTGGACAATGGAGAAAATTAAAAATGATAGTATAGACATGAAGCTATTTCAAACGAAAAATTCCATATTCCACAGTGGAATGAACCACCAACTTATGCAGCATTTGTTTTACCAACGGATGCCCTTCCAGCTGCAACCCATCATTGGGAAACACCTATACACTCTCGTTCACACACATGCCCTACAGACAATTTAGCTTTCCCAATTCACCCAACTCCACACAAAAATGCCAACTGACCCAGCCATGGCTCGAACCACAGACCTTCTTGCTATAAGGCGATCGTGCTACCCACTGCGCCACCTTGATGCCCCACTATGAAGTGTATTATGTTAAAAAAAAAGTCAGTCCTTCCGCTTTGGCTCTGTTCTGTGGCAGTGAAATTATACAGCCGTAAAATGAGTATCATTTCACCACCCGCGCTGCTTATGAACACATGAACATCCATGTCAACATGCCTGAATCAGGGATCTTGTCACGAGCAACATGCACATATGAAATACATTTCCCAAATGAGAATGAAAATTTGATGCGGGTAAGCTGCAAGGGTGTTCAGCTGGGGGGGGGGGAAGAAACGGCGAGTGGGTGTCAGCATCAATTCTAGGTTGTAATATTTCCAGCGCGATGTATTTCACCCCGTCACCGGTCCATCTGCAGTAATACACTGTTAATCATCGTGTGACTGTTATTGGCACGGAGTTAAAGTGCACAGCTCCTGACGACCCATCCAGGAATAAATAAATCCAAACATAACGACACACACACATGGCCTGTATGCAAATAGACACCAACAGCACCGTGCACACACACACACACGTCGACAAGTGCAGAGGCTGGGGTAAGTGTACATTTCCCCTGCTGTGACTCCCAAGACAAATAGCCCATAAAAATGCCAGACGTGTTAACATATATGTTTCCAGCACAATCAAATCAATTTTCTCTAAGTAGCCATAAATGTGTTCGCTTTTAAAAGGCCCCGCGTTGCCCTCCTCCTCCAGCCCGGAAACAAGGGTCACAACTCTTTTCTAATATATCTCATTACCCCGTCCTATTCATCTTGACCACTGCTGACGAAAACAAGAGATGGACGAATTGAAATTTTTTAGCTCGCTTTTTTGAGGAGCCGCAGGACAACGTCTCATTAATCACTGCTTCCCAAGAAGCCCTTTGACAAAGAGAGCGAAGGGGGAGCAGATCAGTAGCTCGGCAGGGGTGTGAGCTCCAGAAAGCTCCTGCCTCTGTTTTACCCCAAGCCCAGGGCTGGCCCTTGGGCCTGTAAGGCTACGACACAACGTCTACAATAACAGGCTGTTCTGAGCTTGAACTCTTTATGGTTGCTCTTGCTGAATTCATCTTTTTTTTCTATTTATTTTTATGCCAAGTACAGATGTCATTGTTTATACACAGTGCTTTTTTTTT
>CAIGQQ010028651.1:98928-112434 GCA_903798035.1 Danio albolineatus | reverse complement strand
GATAGATAGATAGATAGATAGATAGATAGATAGATAGATAGATAGATGTTAAGTTTAATTATATTTAAATTATACCTGCTTCTGCAAAAAAATAATAATAATAAAATATTTAATTTTTAAACTTGTATGTGTATGACATTTTGTTGATTTTTTATGCCTACATGGAGAAAATAGTCACAAAAGTCCATATTTAATTTGTCAAAAAGATTTCAGCCATGGCTACTGGTTTTACTCTATGTATTCAGCTGGGATTTCTGGGGTTAGTGTAAAGGGTGGGAACAGTAGAGTATTCCAGTGGGAAGACAATTCCAGGAGGACAGGTCCTGCTCACAGAGATCTGACTCAGGTGTCAACTGGAGTCATGTCCCCTGGCCAAACCGCAGCCGTCCCTTCACCAACCCCCACTCAGGGCCCGCGTTACCTCTGCCTGCCCCGCTGTCTGTCAGCTAAAGCTGCTCCACTGAGGCCCTTATGCAGAACCAGATGTGCTGGCGGAGCCCTGAAACATTCTCTTCCCCCTGACATCTTAACCTGAAAGGTGTGTGTGTGCGTTTGAGAGAGAGGTCAAACTTTAGCCTGGCCTCTAAGTGAGTGTGGATTACGTTTCGAAGCTTGTGTTTATTGCTTCAGCGCTGATTGTGTTTTGTTGTATGTTTTTATCCTGTACGAGAAGAACTTCACAGTAACCACACACATAAAAAAAGAAAAGGTACCTAAGCTCATTGGAAAAACATGACTCTCTACCAATACAGTATGTTTGCAAACTCCAAACTTTTTTTTTATAGTGGAAGAAATAAAACACCACCAACTTTAATTACTGTTCATGCAAATTATGATCGGTGCACAGAATTATCAGTTAAGACCTATTTACATGGTTCCATCCTCAATAATTAGTTAATTCATTCATTTTCCTTTGGCTTATTCCCTTTTTTATCAGAGGTCACCACAGCAGAATGAACCGTTTACTATTTCAACATATGTTTCATGCAGCGGATGCCCTTTATGCCACAACCCAGTACTGGGAAGCACCCATACACTCCCACATTTACACACACACACTCATACACTGTGGCCAATTTAGTTCATCCAATTCAACCATACCGCATGTCTTTGGACTGTGGGGGAAAACGGAGCACACAGAGGATATCCACACAAACACGGGGAGAACATGTACATTCCACACAGAAATGCCAACTGGCCCAGCCGGGACTCGAACCAGTGACCTTTTTGTGCTAACCACTGAGCCCCACAATACTTGGTTATTACTAGTTAATACTACTAGTTAATACTACAATAATAGTGATGTTATCACTAAGCCCACACAGAATCTGCAGATTTTAAGCATCATTGAATATATTTATTTACTTATGTGTGTAAATATTCAGTTTTTATATTACAACAATATTATTGAATAATATAAAAATGTGTATATGATTTGTGTAGTCTACAGTAAAAGTCTACAGCTATAAAGTAGTAGTTTCTATATTTCAGTAGATATAGCATACTTTCTTCACTAAACAAGTGGTTCTAATTGGATTTTCATTGTAAACCTTAAATAAAAGGTAACACGTTATTATTTCAAGTTTTTAATGACTATACTTCCAAGGTCATTCCACATTAATGTACAGATTTCAAAATTCTGTGCAGAAACAGCACAAAATGTCCACAGTCTCTGTCTGGCCCATGTCATCACCCAAAAGAAACAGCCCAGACTAGTCTACTATTTTGCAAAACATAAAATACATCCTCCTGGTATATTTCACTGCACGTTTCAGATGACAAGTCCACTAGAGGGAGCTGTCTACATTTTTAAGAATCTAAAATATGTTACTTGTGTGCTACAGCATGATCTCTCGAGGAAGCGTAACTGTTTTATGTTTGTTAAGTTTAGTAGCTAATTTGTACGAATTTGTACGAGTTCAGTCGTAAGAAAATATATGATTTTTAAAAGGAGGTGTGGCACCCAGCCCCACCCCTAAACACAACTGTCATTGGGGGATAAGCAAGTCGTACTAAATTGTATGAATGAAATTGTACGAGTTCATATGAATTAGCCACTAAATGACAAAGTTACAAATTGCCACGAGATTGTGTTGTGTGTTTTGTTGTACATTTCAAATGCGCTTTCTCCTAATACAAGTCCATGAAAAGGCGGAGCTTGTCGTGCAGATCACCAGTGAACCACTGACCTAAAACCTTCCCCGAAGCCACAAGCAAACATAAGATAGAATTGCACTGCATCCATGCCATTTTACCTTGATTTCACATTGCTTTTATCTCTTTTCTGAACAGCGTGTTTCACATCACAAAGTAACCAACCAAGCAAACTGACCAAGCCAGAAAGGTTAGCACTTAGCTTTATTGATTCTGTTTAATCTAAGATTCACTTTAGGTAGTGTATAATTTTCTAAAAGCGATTTATATATTTACTTTTTTTAGTATTCTCAAAAATAATTTTCAAACTGCTGCAACACATGCTTGAACCAATGCTGCCCAAAGTACACTTCGTCCTTCTACATACATCGACAGTCCACATTGTTTTCTTAATCTCAGATAATGTGCAGACAATGCAAACAGTGCATGCAAAAAAAAAATTTAAATGCTGAGACTGAAGTGTTCACTAGGTGGCAATATGAAGAATTGCTATGCACTGTGCAATAGCTGAAGAAGAGTGCAGCGGCACAAAAGGCAAAATCACCACAATGCACAGCGAACTTGATGAGCGTATTTGCTTTTAAGGATGAAGCTACTTCTACCATCCTTCATCTTATAAACGATAGTGTCTGTTTTTACAAACAATTTATATCACTAACTTCTTAGAGACATATTCTGAACATTTGTTTAACATCCAACAAGAGACGTCACTTAGACATTGCAGATGAGCAATTGCTCTTACAATTAATATGGATTCCAGATGTAAACAGACATGTACAAAATGCATGTGGAAGATTTTACTCTGCGTTTTTAAAAAATTTGCTTTAACTTTGTCCAAATGACTCCTGTCCACACAGATATTAATGAATAATTAAATGGTAACACTTTATTTCTATGGTCCATTTGAATATTAGTATAATGGCTACTTAATATCTTTTAATAATGACATTCTACATACATTTAACTGACTATAAGAAACTTTGCAACTTTGAAACTCAGCTTACACTAACCCTACCCCTAACCCCAACCTAACAGTCTACTTATAATCTAATGAGAATTAGTTGCAATGTAACTTAAATTCAACAAACGGACCATCAAAATAAAGTGTGACCAATTAAATAAATAAGATTATAAATATGATTAGTGTTATGTACCAATATGATTCCACTGTGGATGCCGTCTTGTGGTCAGACATGGTAATTAATTTGCCGTTAGAACTCTTACAATGCATTATTGGTATTTTCAAGCTGTTGCATCTACATGGGTTGTACACTCACTGTTGAGGTGCAATGTGGGATTGATTGAGTGCCCTTCAGAATGTCCAATATGGTTTTGGACACCACTACAAATGACGGTTTACTCAAATAGTGCAATATTAAATGGTATACTATAGGGGTCATTTTTAATGCAGCCTCTGCACTTGTGTGCTGTAGTCCATTATTGTTGTTTCGGTTGTCAAGTGCATATGCGCACAACATCTTTGTTTACACAAAATAGTGTTTTTTTGTAGTTTTGAGGGATACAGTAATAGTCAAAAACCTGCACTTTGAAACTAGCTTAAGGCCCAATCCCAATTCTACCCCTTAACCCTTCCCCTTACCCCCCCTTCGTTTTGTGCGCTGATGTGAAGAGGTAGGGGTATCTCAATTCTCTTTAGCTTGAGGGCGTAGGGCTAAGAGGAAGGGCTAGATACCCCTCGAAAGGGAGATTTTTCAGGACCACACTCGAAACCAAAGGGTAAAGGCTAGAACGCATATGCAGCCAGCCGGAGGTGGCACATTTATATAGATATAAAATAAAAATATGCACATTTATATAGCAGCATTTGTTTATGACAATAAATTAAAATAAAACAATTAATATTTTTACAGTACTGTGACAGTTGGGTTTAAGGTTGGGGTAGGCGTTATAAAAAAACAATTTATTGGGTAATTGAATAGATAACATAAATAATACTCGGTACAACTACTGTTTTCAGGTTACTGAGGAGGTTGGGTTTAGGGTTGGGGTGGAGGTAGACAATAGTAAAATACAATAAATGGGAAATTTAATAAATTATATTAGTAATTCTCGTTAAATTCCGGCCGCAAACGTATCCATTCTAGCAACTACCAAAACCAAGGGGTAAAAAATTTCCCAGAATTCCCTGTCAGAAAAGTCTAGTGGCTGGGAATGACCTTTTTACAATGTCTGGTGTAATGTTGTTTTGTGTGTTACATAGATGAATATGGCCACAGCATAAATGTACAGTACAGTTGCGATCTTATTGCTGCATTATATCATGATAACATGATATTGTTGCCTTCAGGGATTTCCTGAAGATAAATATTAAAAAATAACACAACTGGAATCACTACAGCAGCCGCGATCGTCAATCTCATATGGAGCAAAAATCACAATGACATATGATGACGTGTGCAGGTGCCATAGTGCTGTCCTATTTCTTAGGGGTAAATTTTGCCCTTCCTCTTCACACTCTGTTTCAAGTGCCAAGGGGAAAGGGAAGGGGTAGGGGTACAAAAATAAAATTGGGATTGGGTCTTAAAGTCCCCAAGAAATAAAAAATAAACATATGATTTTGTTAGCTTTTGCTAGTCTGTCCATATCATTAAGAAAAAAAAATAGTTTGCCCTTCTAATCTTTAATAGAAATCTGAAAATGCACTTCTTGTTTTTTTTTTTTTTTTTTTTTTTAGATAAATTGTCAGATTACATTTATTTTAGGAATTGGGTGTGGATAACATATTTAAATATAAACAAAAATGATGATGAGGAGGTGTCTGTTAGGTTGTAATAACTCTCCCCAAACTCTTTTGCCCATCTTTCTGAATGAAATGCCTGCTTTACTACATCCATTCAGCTCACAGTAGAAAAAAACAAGCCGCGCCCACTGTTTTGTGACTTAATGTTCTGTTTCTCTAGGAACTGCGTCACAATACCAGACCACGTTATTTTAAAAAGTTGAAGATGAAAATCCAGTTGAAGATGGTGGTCTCAGTGTTCTTGACTTCAGCTCTTCTAATTGTGTATTTAAAAACTAATGGATTAAGACATACCTGAATTCTAAAGTCCAAATTTGGAGCATCATTCCTGAATTAGTTTTTGACCAGGTGCCATTTTGGTAATAACAAGGTGCCAATAAAACTTTCTTATTTTCATGAACAAGTTTGTTTACTATGGATGCTTATTTATAAGCTTAATGTTTCTCCACGTAAATAAGTGATATGGAACAACAAATGTATAACCTTAAAAATAAATCGTTATTTTATAGAAATTGGTACAATAATGATATTATATTGGTCAGACCGTTATTCAAAAGTAATGGACAACCTTTTTAATTATTGTGAATTTATCAGTTATTACAAGACCGCATAACTGCTTAATTTGCAATAATATTTGATGCAATTCCTAGTGGACTTGTTCAGCTCTTATCTGGTAATATGTCCTCTGAATCTAGTCGTTTACATATTAATCAGTTAAGTATCAATGGTGTGAAAATTATAAACAATAAGTTTAATAGCTTTTACATTAAAAGGTTATGCAGAACCACATTGTTGCCTAAATGCAAACATTTTTGGAATTCCTTATTTGAGAAGATTGAGTGGAAAAAAGTTGGAACTTGCCTAATAAATACTGTCTCACCAATAAAGTTAAAGAAGTGATATATAAAGTAATTAATTTTAATTTATCCAGTCAAACAAGTTGTTAACGTTTTTTTAGACATGGAATCTGCGTGAACTTTCTGTGAATTAGAGGAGGAATTGATTAAACATATGTTTTTTTTTTTTTTTTGAGTGCACATATACGCAAATGTTTTAGTCTGATGTTGATTATCTTATATTTAAACTTACAAAATTAAAAAATTTAGTTTTCTTGCAAAGAAGTTGTTTGACATACAATAATAATAATACTAATACTAATAATAATAATAAAAATTTGGAAAAAAATTTGTTTATAAATTGATTATATATGGGAAGTATGTACAAAAACAATAACGGTCCAGTGATAGACTTTTCATTTATTTCAAAGTTGATCTTAAGCATTTTATCTACACCCTAATTCTATCTTATCTTATCTACACCATAAAAAATCTATAAGGATGCAATTTTGGAATTATTTTCTTATGCAAATTTCTTGTAATTTATATATCCCTTATAATTTTATCATTTTTTGTTTGTTTTTTTATTCTCTATTGATTTGTTTCTTTTGATTTGGAAAAAGGCGACACGGTGGCGCAGTAAGTAGTGCTGTCGCCTCACAGCAAGAAGGTCGCTGGTTCGAGCGTTGGCTGGGTCAGTTGGCATTTCTGTGTGGAGTTTGCATGTTCTCCCTGTGTTCGCGTGGGTTATCTCCGGGTGCTCCAGTTTCCCCCGACAGTTCAAAGATATGCGGTTCAGGTGAATTGGGTAAGCTAAATTGTCGGTAGTGTATGAGTGTGAATGAGAATGTTTTAATGTTTCCCAGAGATGGGTTGCAGCTGGAAGGGCATCCGCTGCGTAAAACAAATGCTAGATAAGTTGGCGGTTTATTCCGCTGTGGCGACCCTGGATTATTAAAGGGACTAAACCGAAAAGAAAATGAATGAATGAATGATTTGGAAAAAAAAATTAAGCACTGTGTTCCTCACTTTTCTATTGTTCTTGTTATGCAATAATATAAAAAACTGCATCACAATACAAAAATAAATAAATTAATAAAAAACAGTCACAGCATCCAGTTCATGGGGACTTATACCAATATACCAAAATACCATGTACTACCAAAATACATTAAAAGTGTTGTTTTTAATTGAAAACAACACTGAAATTGAAAAAGTTCTGTCTGGTTCTTAGAAAATTAAGCATTCATTTTAATGCCACATTTCACTTTTGAAACTGTTGTGAAAATGTAGTCTGTTGAGTTTGCTTAAACACAAGCCTATTCACCCTATTCTTCGCGTATGAGCGGGTGCAGCCATTTGAATCTTTTTGGCTCAAGACTTCCAGTCTCATTCACTTCTTTTCAGTTCTAGATGTTAAAAACAGCTCGTTTTGCTGCTTGATGTTGCAAACTGATGTTTTCTTATTATATTGTTCTATATTGTCTATTTTGTATAGTCATGCAACACTTGTTTGTAGAACAAATAGTTTGACCATTTTCTGCCGTTTATTATTCCTACTCATAGGCAACTGAATCAGAAGTTCTAAAACAATCGCAAAGAGGAGCTTACTTCCGCCTTAAAGAATAAGGTCAATAGATTGAACACACAATGCATGTGATGTTTTCTTTTTTACAAATATATGCTAATGGTATCCTATTCAGAAACTTCCAATGTGAAATATATGAAGAGTTCAGATACATCTGAACTGCCCTCTGAAATTTTCTTTTACAAATAGCAATATTCTCAGGCTCCTATGTTATTGTTCACATATTCCACTTTAAAAGGAAATGAGAGGAACCTATCCATCACTATAAAACTGAAAATTGCGAATTTACACACAGCAACTTGAACTTTGAAGAACATTTTAGAACTTAGAGGCTTTTGCATCTGAACTCTTCACATTGTAAAATCTTTGCAATTTCAGTCCCACAAATCTCTGATGTTGTTTAAATGAACAGCCAAAACATGTAAAAAAGTTCAATACTTAGGTGAAGATGGTGCTGTGTAAACTCCCCCTAATACTCATTATTGGGATCAGAATGAGAAGTGCATGTTTTGATTGTGTTTGTGTTTGGGTGAGCTGTAGTCGTATTGGTTTTATAATCAAAGTCACATTTGAGCCCATGCATCTCGCTTCACCCTTTCACCCACAATTCATCATCTCATTCCGACCGATATACGATATCTAATTTATCAACACATGCCCAATCTAAGCAGCCCCACACATGTGCGAGCAATTAGGCTATAGAACAGTTGCTAACACAAACACTTTCTGATAGATGACACTCGAAATGTAAGGCCAGACCATGGCAAACATGACTCAAAGAACGAAAGTATCAATCAGATGAGCAGTGGCCTTTACTGTCACCTCCATTGATTAAACACATTGTTTGGACTATCTGAAATGTGTTGCCATACTGAAGTCTGTAGACGATTGTGGTGTTTACTGTATAGGTTCACAGGGGTGACGATTTCTCTCACAAATGATACACCATGTCACCAAAAAAAATATTAGGAAGATATTTCAGGCGGAATAAGGAATTGCAGACAATGGATGTCTACATTTAAACCATATGTAAAAATATTTTGTCTCTTATCAATGATCGCTTCCACAAGGGATTGTCAGAATAAGATTTCACTGCACTGGAGATTTAATGGGGAACTATCAACATGAGGAGAAATAAAAAAGACTGAGGACTATGTTGACATGCACTGCAGTTAGAATTATTGAGCTATAAAATGAGCATAGCCTAGATAAATTTGTCTTCTGATGAAAAATGTTTGAGTTCTTGAAACTAAAGCTTCTGAATGCAGATGAGTGTGCACCTGAGCACATTATTAAGATGTAAAATAAAATTCAACAGGGGGGAGGAAAGAAAAAGCTCAGCTGGAGACATAGGTGTTCACACAACAGACATTCATTTATACAACAATATTGCTTTGGCTTTGGTCAACGTTGTAGAAACAGGTTTTAAAGTGCTATTTTTTTTACTGTACTGTTACTGTTTGTGTGAACAGGACAAAAATTAATTTTGTGAAAACTTTAAAGTCATTTATTTGACTCGTTTTATTTATAACAGTGAACACTTGACAACCAAAGCAGCAGTGATGGACTACAGGACAATATGTACACAGATGCATAATCTTTATAAAGTGACATTAGCATCTTCTTGCCTGGCATGCGTAATGGGTACCCTAGACGATTTAGTAATTTTAAAAACTGTATTAATTAATGTATTAATTTTTTTAGTACATTGTTGATGTTTCCAACGCTATCTCACAGCAATTCGTAACTTTTGATTTGGTGGCTAATTGGTATGAATTCGTACGACCTAATTTGTACAATTTAGTACGATTTGCTCATCACCCAATGACGGTTGGGTTTAGGGGTGGGGTTGGGTGCCACGCCTCCTTCTTTAAATCATACATTTTCGTACAACTGAACTCGTACAAATTCATACGAATTAGCCACTAAACTGGCAGAACGTAAAATGCTTGCGTTTTCTTGTGAGATCAGGCTGATTTTTCAGTGTGATCCCAATTTAATCTCATTCATATCTTTTAGAAACAATTAAGATACTTTAAAAATATATTGGGTGATTTTATCTTTCAAATGTTCGGACTCAGGGCAGCACGGTGGCTCAGTGGTTAGCACTGTTGCCTCACAGCAAGAAGGTTGCTGGTTCGAGTCCCTGTTGGGCCAGTTGGCGTTACTGTGTGGAGTCTTCATGTGTCTCCCCGTGATCTTGTAGATTTCCTCAAGGTGCTCCAGTTTCCCGCACAGTCCAAAGGTTTGTGGGTGGATTTAATAAAATTAAAGTGGCCGTAGTGCATCTGTGTGTGAATAATGCAAGAGTCTATGGAAGTTTCCCAGTACTGGGTTGTGGTTGGAAGGGCATTCGCTGCTTAAAACAGATGCTGGAATTGTTGGCGATTCATTATGCTGTGGCGTTCTCTGAAATAGAGACTAAGCCAACGGAAAATGAATGAATAACCAAAAGTTTGGGCTCAGCGAAACAACATTTTGTTAAATACTCTATTATACTCACAAAGGCTGCATTTTGATTGCAAAAGTACAGTAAAAGCTGTCAAGTTTAGAAATGTTATTACAATTGTGCATGACTGATAACTAGGGCCAGACAAAATCTGTGGACATTTATTTATATTTCTGCAGAGAATTTTGTAAAAAAAAAAATATATATATAATATTCAGATTAATGCTGAATATTATTCTCATATTTTGGGAATATCACAGGTAAAAACTTATATGGCACAAAAAATAATAGCTTTTTCAGATTCAGATAAATCCACTTATTTGGTAAGCAAAGCAAGTCTATCATATAATATATCTTCTTAAAGACAGAAAATATTGCTGTACAAACTATATTGTAAATATATCAAATTAACACTTTTATATTAGTTAATAATATTACTGTAATTAATTAAAAAAAACTGGATAAATGTAAATTTATACACATTTACACAAGTAAAAAAACTCAACAATGGGCTAAAAATCTACGGAAATCTGCAGATTCCTGCACGCACAGATTTTCTGTGGATATATAAAAATGTATAATGATTAAAAGCTGAAATGTTAGCATTATATCAGACTGATTTACAGACTTATTTAACATTAGTTGTGCTAATTAATAGTTTTATGTTGTTTTCAGGAACATTAAATGCTTTTACATGTTTTGTGAATAAAAATAATATTTTCCAAATGACTGAATGAAATCGAACATATAAAACAGGACTGTTAATTACAACAAACAGTATTTTTAGAGTATTTTATATTATAACAAAGCAATATTCAAAATAAACCCAAAATGGCTGAATTAAAAGCACAGCTGACATAAACTACAGTGTGTGAGGCTGTCAGATCCAAGAAACCAAAGTGGAAATAAAGTTGTCAGGTGAAAAACCTGGACCGACATGTGTCACTTTAATTCCAGTGCATCTGGCCGACGGTTGAGGTCCACTGTCCAGCATGACTGTCCGAATTGAAGTCCTTCTGATCTTAATAAAAGTGAAAATCCTTCAGCTCCACAGCTGGGGACCCTCTATATAGCCTGCAATCCTGAATCTGACATTTTTTCTTTCTTTCTGGGAGACTCTTCACTTCATGAGACGCTTAGCCTTGTGCAATGAATTTAATGGTGATTCTGAATGGCGGACATCACTTTAATGATGCTGTTTAGCCATTTGTCACCACTTTACATCCTTCAATCAGCAAACGCTTAGTCTGTTTTCCTTCTTGGGCTTAAGAAGACCTGGTTTTGCTCATCATATAGGGAGAGCGCTTTAACGTTGATCAGCTTCCCAGGACTTGAAAGAGAGAATGCACAGAACTCCAGGCATGTGGAACTATCAGTGTTAGAAGCAAGATAGCTCTCCCGCTGGCCCCGTTCTCAACTTTGACCCCTGACCTCTTGGCACACGCACTGCTGTAAATAAAGCTGAAAAGAGGCCTCCCCACCTAATTTCCTTTGGCCTCAAATTTAAACACCAATCCCTCCGACTGCTCTCTAACCAGGGGATAAACATCTCCTCACGTGGACCAGGTTCTCAACACGACCACTCCAGAAATCCAGAGAGAGTAGATATACACAATAGAAATTGTGTTTGACAAGTTGGATTCAGCGGGTTTGGACGAGCCCTTGGCTGTAGATCTAAACTATTGTGGAAATGAGGAGGGGTGAACTGAGTTGCTTGCTACTGCCGTGACAGGCTGATTCATAAAGTCATAATTGCAATAATAATTCAGTAATAGACAGTGATTTCATGGTTTAAGAAGTTATTGCACCAAGTTACACCAGTTGTGATTGCATTTCTGGCATGACGACACACCATTAAAGACCAGCGCTTTTGTTTCAGATGTACTTTAAGTGAGTTTTTACAGTTCGACATGCATCCAAATCTGTGCTGAGGGAAGTCAGAGAGAAAACCCAAAGAAACAAAATGTGATTCTAAAACAAGGCAGGATAACCATGACTTGGAAGAGATTTTGTAGCCTGTAATTGGATTCAAGATAGACAAATTATCAATTTTACTAATTTTGAACAAAGATTTGCATTTTAAAATAGCAATAAGATTAAATGTCCACATAATATGTTCAAATACGAATTTCATAAATCTCCAGAAGTTTGCATC
This sequence comes from Danio albolineatus, assembly GCA_903798035.1. NCBI lineage: Eukaryota > Metazoa > Chordata > Actinopteri > Cypriniformes > Danionidae > Danio > Danio albolineatus. Next base: position 100,491 of record CAIGQQ010028651.1, on the reverse strand, counting down.
ACTTAATTTTTCTGTAGTCAGTTGTCCTGCAGGCTGTTTAACATTTATGACCCTTAATGACAAAATAGTTTTTTGCATGGGTATATTTTGGCAATATGCAAATATACATTAGCTATATGAGACAAAAGTATTGCTTTTTTCATCTTCTTTTATGCCAAAAATCATTATAGTGTTAAGGTAAGATCATGTCCAATGAAGACATCTTGTAAATTTCCCACTGTAAATATATCACCACTCAAAATTGAATTAGTTATGTACATCCATCTGGATAAATTTAAGGCAAATTTTCTCAATAGATTAGCCCTTGGATTCCAGATTTTCAACGTGTCTCAACCAATTGCCCATCCCAGCAAACCATTCATCAATGGAAAGCTTATTTATCATAAATCTCAAATCTGAAAAAAAAAAACACATTTATGGCAGGTCTTGTAGGCCAGGGTCACACTTAGCTATAATTCCTATGAACAGTAAGGCTCCGCCTACAGTGATTTAATTGCCCATCAAATTATTTGTCATTTAGCCTGTTTGGTCGCTTAGTCCTTGACATTTCCTTAAACCTTCCCATCCTAAAACCAAACAGCACCATAAGGTTCAAACTGGCTATTAAAGGTGGCTCATACATTGCCAATAGGCTATATAATTAAGCTATTTCTAATAATCGCGAGTTAAGAGCCTAGTTTGTCTGCGCGCGACGCTTCACGCTCTTTTTTTCCTTTGATGTAAGAGGCTCATTTAGAACTATTTTCAGAAAGGCAAAACGACCAACAGTAATATTCAGTGATGCAAACAGTCCATGGAAGTTAGCCGGCCCTGTGCCAAAAAAAGGAGAAAATATTAAGGTCCAATAAAAACAAAAAGTACAAGCCCTCCAAAGGTTGTTATTTTATTGCTTTAATAAATTTATATTATATTTTTCCTTTAAGATTAATTATTAGATTGCTAGATTTATTTTAGCTATTAATCATTTTATGCAGCTTAACAAACACTGCTTTATAATGGAACGGGAGTGTTTAATACGCCGTTGAGCAGTGTGTAAATATTAGTAGGCTAAGTGTGGATTGTGTTTCCTCCATTTTATGTTGTGTCTTTTAACGTGATGTTGTTCAGTGTGGGAAGGATGACCCATATTTCATTAAGCTGTGCTCTTGTTTCCGGCAGCTTTCACAACGAATTTATCTCTGACCAAGATATACACACTCAGCATTTGAGTTATCTATATCAACACTGCCTGTGCTCGAGATAATAATGCAGCTTTAAACTAGTTTTTATACTCCAGATGCGCAGTTTTAAGTCACGGAAACACATAAAATAAGATTAATAAGTCTTTTCCTCCGAATGTTGGATCCTTTTTTCTTTATAACCTTTTTTCTTTCTTTATTTTTTTTTGCATGCACCCAAATAAGCTACTTTTTTATTATTCTTATTAATATAATTGTTATTATCTTTTATTTTTTTTTTATTCTATATAATTATGTATACGAATTGTAAAGGTCGAAACTATAATACTAATAATATAATAATACTATAGGCTAGATATTGCCTATCTATGCCTCTATATATATA
>CAIGQQ010028651.1:88007-98528 GCA_903798035.1 Danio albolineatus | reverse complement strand
GAACGAAATGTGCAATAAAACTTGTCTTTTTCCAACATAGAATATGTTGAGCAGTCGAAATAACACGCATAAAAGATAATAATAAAATAGAAGGAGAAACAAAACGGATTGCAAAGTCTTATTAAAATAATTCCATTATCGAAAGGAATGAGATGAAGCGCGCGCGGTCGGGCACTGGGCGTCGCGTTATTGCAGGTATTGTTGTGCCTGTGGCTTCTCCTCCAGCAGCGTAATTCTCCTCATCAATACTGCAGTGAGATCGTTACGCCGCTGACATTGATAAATGACCACCAAACTACAGCATTTTCTCACCAGTACTGCAGGCTAGAGAAACAGAAACTGGAGGTCGAAATAAGCAGGGAAACGTCTGTAGGAGCAGTCTTAGCTAAGATATCAAACAGCATGAGGAAAACCATTTAAAAATGTCACCGCGAAATTGCGTTTAAAAGATGCTTGGAGATGAAAAAGTGCGCGGGGTATGTGTTTCTGAAAAATTACTCGCGGTCCAGTTGCCTGATTTGAAAATATTGAATTAATGTGATTTATTTCTTCACATATTGCCTCGAAGATTTTGTAGGAAACCTCTAGCCTATAATGTTTAACTGTTTTGATGAGTAGCCACAGTTAAGAAATTATTATTTTACACTTTCCGAGGCCGTCTTTTAGTGGATATTATTTATGCAGTATCGAAATTCGTAGTTTGTTCTTATTTCTATTAGGAATTGCCTCATGCGTCCGTCTTATTGCCTCATGCGTCTTACACTTTTGTAAATAACTACACGCTTCTATTTAAGAGGAAAAACAATTATAAAGGCATATTATTAAAAATTCGAAATATATTAATGTGTTGCAGCAGTTGCGATTTGTCCTGAAAATAAATTTAAAAAATCTTTGTTTCTGTAGATTTTCTTTAAAAACGAAAGATTTCAAAGGGGGATTCACGGCAATGTTCTAACATTAAAGTGTTAATATTAATATATAAATTATATATTATATATAGCCTATATATTTTTTTCAAGATAATTTAAATCTACAAAGAAACATTCGCAAGACTTGTCATTTAAGATATTCAATGTTCTTCATGGATTTACCAATGCCTACGAGAATTTTCTTAAATGAATTTCAACTGAATATCGCATCAGTATCGATTCAGTGCCAGAAAATGACACAAGATCCAAAGCAAGAGATTTAACGTTTCGAAAATGAAGCCTTTATTACAAGAATTCGACTTTTGACTGTGTAGAAATACTGCTTTAAAAGACTCCTAAAAGGAAAAATGGACAGAGCGGGAGAATCGATCAAACGCATCAGTACATCAACAAACATATAATCGGCTTTTTTTCCATAGACAAAAGCAAGTGAAAACGGACCAAAATGTACAACGATATCCCATCTTCATTTTTTAAAGGATTTCGACTTAATGTCTATTTGACATTGATGCGTTTTACAAATAACATTTACATAATAATTATGTACAATGGAACATCTCTAGTGGTTTTAAAAACTCCTCCAGGCATACTTAGCCTTACAAGAGCACTGTTGCTCTCCAATTCAACAAATAAATGCACAGCTCATTTCTTCAGTGATGTTTTTCAAAACATCTCATGTGGGGAAGACTTTGTGGTTTCAGATACTGGAATTTGTGTCAGATGTGTGCTACAGTGATCCCACCAGTGGTTTCATTTCCTATAAACTGTGTAGAATCATAAATGCAAAGGTCTAAAACTAGTCAATGACACAAACTCAAACATTGAACATTTCCCAAAAGAAAAAACTAAATGTCATTGTACACTCACAGTTCAGTTCTTGTGGGCTTTTAGCATCTTTTACTATTTCCACCATTAAATGCATTTAATATGAGTGTGTGTGCTTGTGCGTGTGGAGATATGGAGTATTTTCTTCTGGGACTGCCACTCTATGGTTGAGCAAAGTGCACAAATGGTGTGGTCCCCCGTGCTTCTTGACGATATAACAAGAATAAATAAATAATTTAAAAGAAAAAGATCTCCAATTGTCTTTTCAGAAGTCTCTCTTTTGGCACAAATGCTTCAAGTCTGTATTTTGTTCTGTTGGTGTTCCAGCAGAAAGTCCTTTGGCTGGAGATTCTGATGGCCAGATGATGAGGGCTCCGTGAGAGATTTTGGGAGGTCTCGTGACGAATGGAGATGATCAGTGATCAGGTGAGGATGAATGTGACGTGACTCCTCATGATTCTGGCCAGCACTGGGACTATTTCTGAGGCCACCATCAAAACCTAGAACACAGAGTAAAAAAGATAAATAGATGTTCCGGCATTTATTCATCCACATTCTCAATGTGAAAAATGTAGGTTTATAAGGCTTTTTCTTTAAAATGAGCATAAAAATGGTCATTTGTAAATGTTAAAATAATGTTTTATATCCACAAGATGTAAACGATATGTGTCTTAAGTGATTTTAGTATGGGAAAATAATACAAATAATCCTTCCTTTGTAAAGTATTTTCACAACTTCATTGCCATAATAACGCATCTAAAACCCCAAAATAACAAGAACAATTATTACAGGTGGGATGCCCAAACAATTTCTTATAAAGGGCCAAAAACCAAACTTAATTAAGGGTAGTGGGCCAAAGATAAATATAGGTGGGGTAATTTACCAAGGGTAATTTCCTAATTTATTTAATATTGTTTAAAAATGACTAGAAAACATTGCTTTATATTAACTAATACAGTTTTTTTACATTCTATAATGAACTCACAGTAAAAATGAAACAATCTAATACATAACAAAATGACACTAGTTTTTGCCTTGATTTGCTTGCCTATGTCTTCTGCATAGTCCTCTATCCATTGAGTGACAGTATTTACATTTTTAAAAATCAGATTTATTTACAACATTTAAATAAAACTTTTAATTTCAGTTTGCTTTTTGGGGGGGTCAGCAGTAAACCAAACAAACAAAAAAGGTTACATTAAATTATCTGTGCTAAAGGCACTCCCCCCAACCCTCTCCATATTCACTCCCCTCTCAAAAGGGATGGTGGGCCAAATCAAAGGTTACAATGGGCCTTTGGCCCGTGAGCCCTAATTTGGGCATCTCTGGACTACAGAGCTCTACATAAAAATGCATTTACATTTATTCAGTCATAAACTTTAGAATTATTTTACCTGATAAAAAAATGCTATATGTTTTTGCACTATAACAATCAAAATAATGAAAAAATTAGACTTTAACACGTCCAGTTGATTACATTTGGTATCTTCTTAAATAATACTAGAAAATCTGAAATGTTACTTTATGATATATTACATAGCATGACAGCGTCATCTTTACTGTGTCAAAACAAATTGTGAAATTAAATTGTCAAAAAATAAGTAAATAATGTCCCATTGTCATTTAACAAAAACAAAAAAAAGTATCTAAAAACTACACACTTATTCTGACCGCTACTTTAATTAAATGTTTCTAAAGTAACATGAATAAACTGAAAACAATTAACAAACACCATAACATATGCTTATTGTTATCTAATATTACTTAGCTAACAGTAAAGTGTTGCCAGCTGGCTTAGATTAAACCTATCTTGTAACCAAATCCCAATATTCCTTTAAATAAACGTGCACCTGCCTCTAAGATCATAAATGTGTCTCAATCCGCTTTATGCATGAAAACAGATCTTCATAATGATCGTGACGGTCCTCCGGCATATGGTGTTTAACCAGAGCGAATTAAGAACCGGGCAACATTCCTCTAAATGACGCAATTACAGTAACGACTCGATGATAATTCAATAAAAAAAAAGGATATTAAATAGTCTGGAAATTATTTAGTCTGCATGTATCTGGCTCCCGCAAGCCGGAGCTGCTGATATCTCTATGTGTCTGTATTTCGGTGGGGGGTGTTAACCTCCGCTCACCTCCCCTCTCTTCTCCCTTCATTAGCACAGGCTAGGGTTGTTATTTGAGAGGAAAGGGCTGTGTTGGCACGATTGGAGAACTGGATGCGGTGCCTATTTACATATAAAGAGCTCTATTAATCAAGGTAAGTGTCATTATGGAGAGGCTCATTGGGCAGCACAGTGTGGGTATTAAATAAAATTCTCCATGCCAGGCCGCCCGCGGCGAGCGATACGTCTTGATTTGTGGACTGTCAGAGACAGGCAGCGAAGATGGAGCCGAGGTGCGCGAGTGCGTGTGTGTGAGGGGGGGGGGGGGGAATTGCCACCATAATCAGATTTCACACGCCGAGCGAAAAAAGAAAGAAAGAAGATGCTCTAAGTACCAATGCGTTTTCTTACGTTTATGGTTTGGGAAGCGGGGAGGCGTTTACATGTAGTGCCACTGTCCATCCATACCCATGTTCATACCCATTCCTCCCATGGGACCTGCGAGATGAGAAATGAAATTAAAAAAACAATAAAAGGCAGCACTTAATTGACTTATGCAGGAATATAATTAAAAACGCAACTCACCACCAGGCCGAAGACCCATGTGTTGTTGGCCGTCTAGCACAAAGCCACCCATAGGCTGACCATCAGGGCTGTAAGCGGTTCCTTGACTTACTAAACACACAAAAACACCATATAAATGTGATATACGCTCACACCGATAGTAAAGATGGACCAAAATAAACCTGTGCTTTACCTGCTCTGTTAGACTGATCAATCATGGGCTGCACAATTCTTCTTCGGGCATTGATAAACCTGTCAAAGAGAAGACAGAGAACACATTTACCAATCTATTTATAACACTGACGGCAACCAGTATATTTTGCTCTAATTTAAACACTTAGGACTTTTACTACTGTGAGCTTTTTGCTATGATTTACTGCAAAATATCCGATAATGCAGTGCGGTTTCTCCTGGGCCTTTGGGTTAATGGACCTGTCAGGAGTCCACAAAAAAGCTAATGTACTCTTTAAGTGGCAGACCAAAAGAAATTCTCTAATTTATAATGTAAACATGCTGAGGTTTTGTTAATAAAGAGAATCTAACACCTTTTACAGGTGATGTTTGCGAAACATTCCATTTAATGGGAAATTTTATGGTAACAGGCAATAAAAAACAAACAGATTTATTTGATTTGTGATGTATTTTCCTCTCCTCAGCACTTTAAAGTTAATCTCTGTTTTTTAAGACTTGCTTTAATTGCGTTTCTTGTTGCGATATATTAGTGGATCGAGTAAAGGGGTCATTGCTCAATAAATATTCAATTGATATAGCATTGGCCTGGTAGCCCGGGGGTATGATTAGCCTAACTGCTTTTCAGACGCTAATATGCTTCAGCAGCTCGTAACAGAGAGGTAGGAAATGCCCATGACATGCACTGGGGGAAGGAATTATTCATAGACAATGAGTCTTACCCAAATGTTGGTAGCCAAACATTTATGAACAATGTATACTGTTGCTGCTAATTCATACAATTCCAAAAGCTTAACAAATTAAGATTTTGAAAGTACATGCAGAAAAACAAAATATATAGAATGTAATTGCCTATATTATGTGGTTTAAAAATGCGTTGTATTAAAATGGCATGGAAGAGGACAAATACTACACTTAAAGTTTAATTTTGGACTGCTAACATATATACATATATATATGTATATGTTTTACTGAAATCTATTGCCAATTGTTATATATATTATAAAAAATTGTAGTAGCATATGCTATCCAAATATAAAATGTGACCATTGACCACAAAATCAGTATTTATTTTTACATTGAGATTTAAACATTATAAATGAATAGGCTTTCCATTGATGTATGTCTGGAATCTGAAAGTAATAAACATATTGAGAACATTATATTGAGAAAAAGCTTAGGTTTTGATATATTTACAGTAGGGCTGCACAATACTGGAACTACACATTGCAATATTTTTCTTTTCTGCAATATATATTGCAATATGAGTTAAAAAACTGTTTAGAATGAATTTATCATTTTAGATGATTAATTGGTATGACTCAATGGGGGTGCATAACATGTAACAAACAATATACAAGCATAGATAAATTCAATAAAGAATAATATGCTAATTAAATAAACAGCGTTTTATTGTTTTCCGAAGAGTCAGGTATGCAGTAATTGAATAATCGGATCTAAAATAATACTGCATAGTCTTCGTTTTATAAACAATTCAATAAAATTAATTGTTATAAATTTTTTTAAGTTACAAATAGTAATTTTTTTTTAATGGCTGAATGCTTTTAAAACCCTCATACAGTCACAGACCTCAAAAACATTTGCAAAATGATAAATTATAATCCAGACTCAATAATGCGTATACTCGCATTGTGATTATTGCAAATAATCACATTGCAATATCGATGTTGAAACGATATATTGTGCAGCCCTAATTTACAGTAGGAAATTTACTAAATATGTTTATGGCACATAATGTTTACTTAATATTCCAGTGATTTCTGGCATAAAAGAAATATATATAATTTTGACTGATGCAATATATTTTTAGCCATTTCTGCAAGCACACCTGTGCAACTTAAGGTACAAATCAGGTCACAAATGATATTATAAAACAATATCTGACAGAAAAAAAAGTATAAATGATACGATTTATGTGTATACAAAAATTTAAATATAGGTTCAATTGTCATAAATAGAAGACAAGTATAAGTTTCAAATTCAGTTGAAAAAATAGTAAAGAGTAAAATAAAAATGTATTTAGAAAGATATCGTTGATTGCATAACACTGGATCCAGTTTAGATGGAAAAATAAAATATAAATTAAACATCGAAATATGCAAAAGAACGTCTGTAAAAAGTATGTCCATATGATACATGAGATAGTTGTTATCACATTTGTTTAATCCAAGTAATATCTTGCTAACAAGATGGATATTAAACAAACAAAGGTTCAGCAGCACTCTTGTGCCCGAACATCATTCCAGGATTGCAATATAACGTTCGACAACTTTTCTAAAAAGTCCCTCGGAGACCCTGGGCAAACCTCATCATTGCTCCTATTCGTACTTTTATTTGTCTCACTGGGGCTTTGAACACGGCCTAATAATAGTGTGAGAAATCAGGATCACCGGAGAAGTTGAAATGGAAATGTTACAGAGATCCCCAACCCTGACTTTAAGTACTGAGAGGTCAAGCTGGCAAGTCAAAAGTCAAAGGTTAAAGGTTACTCACCAGTTATTCACTTGTAAGATGGTGAGGCCTGTGTCTTGTGCTAGCTGCTTCTTCTGCTCTTCAGATGGGTAGGGGTGCTGCAAGACAGAGACGAGCAGAAAAAAAAAACACGTTAAGAAACTTCATCAGTTAATAATATTGCTCTCCGATGATCCATAAAGCGATAATGAATGGAACATGCAAATGTCTTCATTTTTTACAGTTGTGTATTTCTCCTCACAGTCTCCATTAATAAAGCAAATCAACATGACCTTACTTTTCCTTAAAAACTCATCTGTTTCAATGACTAATGACTTCAAGGGTCTACCCGCCTCGTTCAGGACTACAGGCAAGAACGTGGATCCCAAATGACTCTTTCAAGAAATTACATCATTATGTATGATAGACTTCCCATATGCATCCCTGAGCTGGAGAATTTTACTCTGTCTTATTGGCTGATCGCTCGTGGTTTTGTTTGACATTATTTGACATTACTTGACAAATGATCGAGTGGGTGTGAAAGAGAGACAATGGAGAGTTTTGTTTAGGGTTGAATAGGGCTTGGCCCTTGGTGACCCTACGGTGGCCCCTGGCCCCTGATACTCTTGCTCTCACTGTGAGTGCAGAGGGAGGGCAGCAGATGGCAGGCAGGGGTGAATGTATAGACAGCACAGGGTCGTGGGTGTGCAACAATTTTGGCACTGTCATGGCCTCACCTCCCGTGGTCCCTGGTGAAGGATGAGTCCTGTTACACGTCCCTCTCTCTCTCTCTCTCTCTCTCTCTGTCTCACACTGACGGAGATTTCCCTGCTCACCTCCTGGCTTGCTAGCTGTCATTGTGCTGATGAATGACTGTAAGCCCCGCCCCTTTTCTACACAACCCAGTGACAGTCGAATACGAGCCGTGCTCTGGGATCCATCTTTAAACTCTTATCAAAAAGCTCTCAGCAGGTTGCGCTGTGATTGTTTGCTAGAGTTTAGCGAGGAACCTGCAAACTCAATAGATGAAGCTGGCCGGCAAGCTTGCTTTTAAAGGATCACTCATATTTGCATGAATTGCACTTATGTCTATTAAGACAGCGCCTTCCTCGCTCTCATTTGCATGCCAAAGGAGATCTCTCTATCTCGTTGCAGTGAAACTAACAGTTATAACTGTAATGTTCCACTGAATCTTAATGTTCCACCTTTCTTTAAGATTGGCAGCCCAGGGGGTCTTTATCGCGGACCTCTGAATAGGTCACAAAAGATGGAGGCTTAGACCATATGTAAGAGCCCCCCCATCTCAAACGCCGCACACTGGCTCAAAGTAGAACCCGACAAAACGTAATCCTGCAGCTTTCATTCAGCCCTGACCCCAAATGAATGCATGATCGCCTGGGTGTTGCAATGGGGGCCATTCAGAGGCCAAAGTCCCCTCTAACACTTTTTTTTTTGTCAGAGGACACATCCTGCAATGGGAAACACTTTTGCTTCACAAATCGTTTTGAAAAGGAGCTGGGAACAGAGAGAGGATAATTCAATTAGGCTCTCCTTTTTTATCTCTAAACTCTAAAGGTGGGTAAAAGGGAAAGGATTACTATGTGTACAGGACCTGTGTAGCCCTTAGAAAGTGCAGGAATTCTGAAAGAGAATGGAAAACAGGAAGACGCAGAGAATGGTGGGAATTTAAGGAGGTGGACCAGCCAAAATGTGCTGAGATTTGAGGGGGCTGAAAATGCCACAAATCAGCCCCTAACTGGCAAGTTTTGGTGGAAGGTACTCACCCCGAGGCAAATATGACCCTCGGTTTTGACAAGCCAAATGGATGGGAGGGCCAAAAGACAGATAATAACATACCCTGCTAGTTTTAATGCAGTTTGGATGCAGGTCACTGAACTGAGAACTGTGGAATTGAGCTAATTCACCAAGAGACACATTGGATACACTGGCCTGATTTCAGAAGACTTCCAAAGATTGGAGTCGCTCTTACCGTAAGATGTTGGAAGAGCCATGCCCGCATAATGTTGGTCGCCACTTTGGGGAAGATTCCTCTTTTCTTCTGCCGTTTCTTGTCCTGGTCGTCCTCATCCCCAGTTCCCGGAGATGCCAAGCTGTTATCCAAGCCATCTCCTGATAAACAACAGCGTGAAAGCAGGGGCGAGAAAGAAAAAGCAAAAGAAGAAAGTCACTTTAATGAGATAAAACATCACCTTCGGTTGTTTATTCAGACCGATCTCCTTTGCTATTCACAAACACGATGTGAAAGAGCCACGCGGGGGGCTTGTTTTGATTAGCAACAGTAACACAAGGACTGCAGCGAGCAGGAGTATCCATGCAGTGAGAGGGAACGCTAATCAACAGAGCGAGATTTCTCCCGCTCTCGCTGTCTCAATGTCAGAGATCTCGAGGAAAGCTCTGCACCAACCCTAGTGCTATTAATTCAATGTGAGTTCTGTCTTTGACATGGGGTAATGAATGTCCAGGCTCTGTGCTTGAGTGGGGAATGGAGACTTGGCACTGCAAAGAGAATATCTGATCTGCATTAGCACTCCAAAATAAAGTTGAGGGGGAGAAAAAGCTGTGGAAAAACATAAATAAAGCAACGGCCATTAGCGGTTGATGCAAAAACTGTTTTCGACTTTAGAAGTTGTGTTAGTTGCTGGTTTACAGTGGAGGGATAGTAAACCATTGCTTTAATGGTTAAACTTTAAGTTTATATATTGCATAAAAATATGGCAATCATACCTGTCTGTGACAGATATAATTAGCCATGTGTTCAACACCTAATATTTAGGTTTCACTAATATTTTAGGTTGTCACACCTAATATTTAAGCAGTGTGAACACATAGCATCAAAACAATACAAAATTTAATGTAGCGTTTTTTTTTATTTTTTATTTACACACATTTAAATGTGTCTTTTTATAGCAAATAATGAATGTCATACATTTCACATTTCACCCTTCATTTATAGAGACATCAAATACACTTCCATTCACCGTAATTGATAGTCAGAACCATGTTTTACCCATTTGTCAGCAAACATTTAATAATTTAAAATGTAATACATTAGGTTTCTTTACTTATGTTTTTATATAATTTAATAAGTGCGAGTCAGAATATTTATGTTGATTCATTTTTCATCAACATATCTGTTAATCTTAAAGACAAAAAAACAATCACTTTGTGTATTTTATATACTTTACAATAAGATTCATTAGTTAATGCATTTACTAACATGAACTAATCATGAACAACACTTGTACAGCAAATATTATTCATAATTGAACATTTACTAATGTATTATTAACATCCAAGACTATGTTTGTTAACATTAGTTAATGCACCAGTTAACATGAACTAACAATGAACAACTTAACCAGTTAACATGACCTAACAATGAAGAACTTTTATTTCCGTTAACTAACA
>CAIGQQ010028651.1:70468-86484 GCA_903798035.1 Danio albolineatus | reverse complement strand
ATAATATAATATAATATAATATAATATAATATAATATAATATAATATTAAAAAGTACATTTATAAAAACAAAAAATAAAGAAAACAGTGTGTTTAGGGTATCTTGATATGGCAGTGGTCATATATACTTAAATAGACAGTCACATCACATCAAAGAGTTTATGAAAAAGTCACATCAAAGAGTTTATGAAAATACTTCATTATATTAAAATAAATTATTTAAAAATAATAAAGAAATATATTAATATAAAAAGGAAAATAAGTCAAACTGTTTATTAAAAAAACTTACTGTGGAGGTATACTAAACAAATGACATTTAGGGCAGAGGGAGTAAAATATAATAAGATAAAAATAAATACATATAATAAAATTGTATCTAATAATCATAATAATAATTCATATAAATAAAAATAAATAAAGGGAAAATATATAGGTGTTAGAAAGAATGATAAGTATAAATGATAGAATGATAAAGTAACATTCTGCAAGCATAAAATGCAGGTGATTCTAAAAAAAGTATGAAATTAGAACAATAATATGATTACAATTCAAAAAAAAAAAGAAAAAAAGAAAAGTTTAAAGATTAAATAAAAAGTGAAATGAGAGATAAAGAGAGCTGGGTGAGATCCTTACATCTAAGGAAGACTCAAACACTCTCTTCCCCCCCTTCTCCTCGAGCCTCTCTCCTCCTGTTCCAGAAAACGAAGGCCGCAGGGCTGATCCAGCCCAACGCTAATCGCTTCTGACTGTTCCCTGGCAACTTGGCCCATGCAGCCTGTGTGACTGCACTCTCTTTAAAGGCTGCTGCTCTCTGCAGCTCCCAGAGCCCAACCTCACTCCCGGCCCCAGAGTCTGCACGCGCAGCACAGAGGGGGGCCGCAGCAGCCTGGAGGAAGGCTGGAGTAGGCCCTCGGGCTGTTTGGAGAAAAACAGCACCCTAAGACATGGAGAAGAGGTTTCTTGCTCACTTTTACCACTATTTTCTTTCACATTCTCTTGTACATATAAAGCATAACTTCTGAAGGGGTCTGGGCAGATCTGTGTGATTTGCATATGCATGTAAAACACATCAAGCCTAAATAGAAGTTTTAAAGCACCTTTTTTCCCACAACCTTCAAGCCGAGCCTGACAGCAGTCGCGTCACATCACAGTACCTTCAAGATTCGAGAGATGACAAGGTCCAAAGCTAAAGCGCTCTGCGTTGTTCTGATGCTGATAATTAGATGAAGTGGAGATAGATGAATGTCCCGGAGACAAAGGGGCCTGGCGCAAACTAGCCGGGTCTGATGACTGCCACCCCACACGCATCACAGAATAAATCCTGTTTGCTTGCTTAATGAGCTCACCATGACCTCAATCTATCACGAACTATACTTCTCCAAAGGGGCCATAATTCTGACTACTGGACGCAACAGACTGGATAATTACTGGACGAACGCAGATGATTTTGTTCTCGCTAATCGTTTCGCTTAAAGCATATTGATTAGATGCTCTTATCCTCTTGTCCCCCGTGGCCATGATATGATCTGGAGGAACATGAGATTGTACCACAGTTGGGAGGTATTGATGACCGCAAAAACACGAGGCATCAGCTCTTGACACTTGTTGTTGGTCCACTATACTTCATGCTGGGATTTAACCTCCATTGAAGGTTCAGATATAGATGTAAACATCCTGTCTCAGCCAGAGTCTTTCAACGGCCTTAGAGGTGAACACTGGCCTGGAATGTCCTGCAGCTTCCCTTTGTTGCCTTTCGGCCTTTGTGATGGACATTCCTAGGCTTGCATTCCCACCAACAAGCACATGTTCAGGATAGCTGTGGAAGAGCTCTTGCATAGGGGTGTCCAAACTTGTTCCTGGAAGGCTACCGTCCTGTATAACTCTGAGCCCAATTAAGTACACCTGAACCGGCAAACCAAGGTCTTCAGATTGACTAGAAATATCCAGACGTGTGTTGGAGTTAAACTCTGCAGGACACTGGCCCTCCAGGAGTAGGATTGTACTTGTATCCTACCGAGGTGAGTCAGTAAGTCTAAAAAAGCCTCAAAAAGCACCCCTTACTTCTTCTGACCCAAGAGCCTAACCTAACTTGAAGTTTCTCAACAGGAGCAACTTCTACTGATGTGCAAGCAACAAAGGGAACCCCCTACAAGAGACAGGTGCTTTGAAGAGGCTCAGCAACCCTCTGGACTCGACTGACGTAAGACCCCCCCATTCACTTGTGATGGAAAAGGTGTTTGCTTTACCAATCTCTTGAATGATAAAGGAAGGAACACTGATCCAAAGTGGCTCCTGGAGGAGCAGCAGGTAGATGTCCCTGATCCTAACCCAGCCTCTGCCTCTGATCACCCCAGATATCACCCCTCCATTGTGACTAGTATTTGAAGTGCTCTGTCCTTCAGGCCAGCAGGGGTCATTCCTCTTCCCCTTCTTCAATGCATGCTCTTTGGGGTCAAAAGGCCGTGGGCCTTGGATGTTCCCCCACTGTTGTTTAAAAAAAGCCTGGTGTGGGGAAAATGCCGCCACCCTAATGCTTTTCTCTCTTTTATACTGAGTAGCATTGCAGAAACACCACTGGCATTGCTGCTATGGCAAACATTTTAAAGCTAGTCTATAGGGCTTTCACATTGTCACACTGAGGCTGAATTGTCATAGAATAACAATCTGGCCACTTATTTTTGCTGCTGGTTTCTCTTGTCTTGCAGAATATCCTGCTATTGTACTGCATAATGGTCAGGCCATTGATGTCTGATGGCTAAAAGGAGGCGAGAAACCCTGAAGGCTATTTTAACTGAAGCAATTACAAACAAAAACAGGTCATAAAAAAATAAAATAATAAAAAAAAATCCCCCCAAAAGGTAAATGGCACTAAGGGCTATAAATATGCTGTGGCACATCACAGTGTAAATTAAGAAAAAAAACATGTGACATGCAAATGGAAGATCTGGTAAATTAAATTAGACCTTTCGAGAACATTACACACCTATTGCGTCCACAGTTAAATCGTAAAACTCGCTCAGTGGACCATCGCAATGATGACACGAACAATGACACATGACTTTCATTAGTGAATGCTGTTTACATCCACAGGCATAATAAATTAACTGAAATTCAGCAAAATACTATAGAGATTTAAGCAAAGCATGCATGACAAAAAAAAAAAAAAAAAAAAAAAACTAAAGAGCCGATTTAACCACTAACATAGTTTGTTGATCTGAATTAATGTTTTTAAGTTGATTCTGTGAAATTTAATGCCATTTTTGACTTGAATTAAATTAGTACTGTTTTTACTGTTTATAATGTTTAAGGGTCAAAGATGAGTCATCCTATTTTGGTGTCCCACATAATAATAATAATAATAATAATAATAATAATAATAATAATAATAATAATAATAATAATAATAATAATAATAATAATAACAAATTATATTTTGTTTGTAGTGGTTTTAGTAAAGCATATTAAAACAAATTGTCTACTTTAATCTTAAAATGACTGAAAATAAAATATCAAAATATAAGCAAAATCATGTAAATCATCACAACAGATATATATAAGATTTATATAAAAATGAAACTGCTTATTCTGACCTCTTGGGTACTTATTACAAGATTTAAAATAATTGGTGATCTTACAAAATTGTATCAAAGTTTTTTTTTATCATTTGAAGAACAATACATTCCATGTTAACAAATTTGTGCATGTTATAGATTATTTTAATATCATCGAATGATTGTTGTTATAAATATACATGTCAGAATTTTTTTTTTTGGAATATAAACTACTACTACCCTTAATGACAAATTAGTGGGACTTTTCTGTAAATCAGGTTAAAATTATAATTAAATTGATATGATATTTTTAATTTAAATAACCAGTATACATTTTTAAATTTGAGAAAAATGGTTACACTTGTTCCCCTTTTTCATCTTTGACCCATGAACATAATTTAAAATCCAACCTAGAGTAGCAAGACTTGAAATCTTCTCAGCAAAGCATGTGGTATTAATTAACAGTAAAACAGGCAGCTTATCTTACCTAGTTCACTGCTGTTGTCTCCGCTCTGGGAGGCATGTCCTCCGCTGGAGGGTCCCGGGGTGCCGACCGAGGGAGTGGAGTGAGCGTCGTCCATGTCTCTCCAGGATGCTGGATTCTGACATTCAGTAATATGAACATCCAGGGATCGAAAGGGGGCAAGATAAGACCACATTAGTACCACTACCACAAATACATGCTATTAAATTCACCTTTGAAAATGCCTAGTTACCATGTCTGGGTTGAAAAATCAAAGTGAACAACTCAGACCAGCTCTATATTTATAACACAAAACCAGTGGAGCCAATACTAGAGTAACTGCTTGTCCTGATGTCTTAAGGTAAATGCTCGAAAGAAACCAGCAGTGTCCCCTTTTTATCCAGAACAGGGTATAAAGCACTTAGACGGGCTCAACGTGAAGGCAAACAGCAGCCGTTCCTCTTCAGGCCCTTAGCGTCAGCTGTTTGCCTGATGGTGATCAGCTAAAGAGCTCTAAGAAAGGCCAGAATAAGCTCCTACAACAATAAAGCTGTGTGAATAAGACCCTTCACTGTTTTCTCATTAGGCCACACAAAAGCAGTCTGTGGTTTTATGTGTTTATGCACGTGTGTGTGTGTGTGTGTGTGTGTGTGTGTGTGTGTGTGTGTGTGTGTGTGTGTGTGTGTGTGTGTGTGTGTGTGTGTGTGTGTGTGTGTGTGTGTGTGTGTGTGTGTGTGTGTGTGTGTGTGTGTGTGTGTGTGTGTGTGTGTGTGTGTGTGTGTGTGTGTGTGTGTGTGTGTGTGTGTGTGTGTGTGTGTGTGTGTGTGTGTGTGTGTGTGTGTGTGTGTGCTCTGTTAATAATGTTTCAGAAGGCCAGTGTCTCCTTTCATCACCTAATTCAAATTGTTTTGTGTCACACTGCACACTTGTAAATCGATAAGACATTACAGGAGCATCAATAAAAGATTACAGTTATCGTCAAGTGTACAAAGGTACATATTCATCAAATAAAATTGAAGGTATGGTTAGACTTCGCAGATATGCTGTCCAGCCCTTTGCAAGAGGAAAGTCATCTAACCATTTTACATGGGAATTTAACGTCAGTCCCAATCATAACAATACAGATTTTCTGTATTACTCCTTTCCATTTTGACCCAGAACAGACCTATAAGCAGAGTGTAAAGTTCTGTTCTGCTTAATTCAGTGGTTTTGTTCCTGTGACAGGGGGTAGTGTGTTAATAATAGGAAGCACAACTGTAAAGAACACACTGATGGTCTCGGAGTGAAAAAAGACTCCCCTCCTGCTTGACAATAACAATCCAATCAGTTCAAAGACAATGGCGCATTCACGTGCAAATCTAACGCTGATCATTAGGGCTAACAGAGGGGTGGACAGTGGGGGGAATACCCTGACCCTTAGCAACACCTGCACTCAAGATGACGGCCTTCGTCATCATCATCATCATGATCATACCTCATCTAAAATAAGATATGTCCTGGGGCGATGTCTTAATGATTCATAACCAGCAAGAAGAAATTGATTTAGATAATTTTTAAATAAATTAGCATATGCAACTAACTAAGCAATTACTCTTTTCCTTCGTATTAATCTCGAATAAAATATGTTGTGGAGATGAATAATGAAGGAAAACCCCGAGAGAGGAAAAGAAAAAAGATTAGGGAAATGCAGGGGTGAGGCACTGCATGTCTCATGAAAGGGGAAAAAAGGGGAATACAAATATCTTCTAAGCAGATTCAATCAATTTTACCAGGTTTGTTCAAGCAAAACAAAGCAAATGACACTTTCTTTGTTGGAAACTTCACTTCATAAATTGCCTGTACTGTAAACACAAACAGTCGTCTAATTGGCCTGTTTTATGAAGTCATAGAAAGCCAATTAAAACTCACGTGATCTGCGAGATTTGTTGATGATCCTGAGAGGTCGTCGAAGTCGGATTTGCATCCATCCCGTTCATCAATTACTAAGTCAATGGGCATTTTGCCCTTCAAACAGCTAATATACCGATGGCAGAAATTGTCGCAAAGCTCGTGCACCTGATGAAAAAAAAGGCAGTTAGTAGACTATTAGTAATATATATATATATATATATATATATATATATATATATATATATATATATATATATATGTGTGTGTGTGTGCAATAATATAACTGACATACCTTTTCGAGTTCTAAAAGATGGAATCGTAATACTTGTATTGATTGAATCATCTAAGGGAAAAGTAAAAAATATATATTAAAAAATTATTAATATTACATACAACAACCAAAAACAATGATAGGCTAATAGCCTATAACAGGCCTATTTACTAAAACTAATAATAACATAATTAAAGGAACACATCAGTGGTTGGCATTTCTAATCGCGCGAGAAATCACAGTCTACTCACAAACTTCGCACGTCTCGCATTGTCTTGGCTTTGTTATGTTATGACAATAGCAGAAGTGTAAATAGGTTTCTCCAGAGACGATGCTTTAAGGGAGCCCTGGGCAAAGACCCCCACGCCCTCTGATAACACGCGGCCTCATAAATCACTAAAGCTGCCTTTCTTTCCCCCAAAGAATCCTCGCATACAGCTTTGAAGCGAATTTACCTGAAACAAAACAGCGCCAAATAAAATCTTACACTTACCAAATTATCCAGCTCTGGATTAGACGAAAATAACGGCTTCTCTGCACGAATCTGAAGAAGATAATAGAGTTTGTCAGAACAACCATCGAAAATAAAAACTAAATAAAATAAATAAACTGAAAGCAAAAAAGCAACACCATGACAATTTCAGCTGAACGTCCACATAGAATCGCAGTAATCAGTTAACAATATATTACCGAAATAATTAACTTGCCTGTTTGGCAAACACAGCGATGTCCTCGTTAAATGAATCAGATGAACACACATCTCCTCCAGCGACTCCCGGCTCTCTCGGTGTGCATGTGGCCAGCTCGCACTTCTCAAACACAAGCGCCAGCAGCGGGAATAACGGATGCCTTCGACAATCAACATAAACATTTACATAAACTTAACAGATCAAAACACCGTATCAATAACCGCGCCTTCATGCGGATAACACATGCTGATAAAAAGTTTTTTTATTGGTAGCTATTGTTGCGGTTTCATGAAGAAGAAAAAAAATGTTTGAGTTGCATAAATGAAGTAAAGTGATAAAAGTGCAAAATTTGTTATTTACATTATGAAAATATTTTTCACACTATATATAAAAAATAATGAGTTCATGAGATAATGTCAAAAAAGTTTTAGCTATTTTCTTTAACAACAACGTTATAGTTGCAGTGTTCTACCCAGAATAGGTGATGTCATTTTAATTATATAAAATAAATTGTATTTTTAAAAAAATCACTGAGTTTATGCAGGACGTTATTTACTTGACACTGGTGCATTTACTAGGCTATATCGCATATGCAAAGACAAACGTCAAACGCACATAGCCTACACAATTTGTTTTTACATGGTTTCATAAAGACAAAAATAGCTTTCAATCTACAATAGTAGGAATAATGATCTTTAAATTTTTACTTCATGCTAAGAAAATTTGTTTTGAAAAAAAAAAAAAACTGTTCACTGAATAGTATTTTTCGGGAACCCAAAATTTTATCAAGATGACATCGCCTAGAAAACTGTGTTATGGAACCTTTTTAGTGGTGGATTCAGTTTAAAGATTGTACGCCATGTAATAATGACTGCAATAAAGTACCCGTAAATTTGGTCCTTGTCCCTTTTAAGTGCGTCGTTGACAGCTGAGCCCATGCTGCTGGGCATGATGCTGTGCGGTGCGTGGGCCCCGTAGTGTTGGTTGGCATGTGGTGGTGGCCCGTGATTCAAATGATGAACCTGCGGCAGGGGCCGAGGCGCGTGCGGGTCCCCGTACATCGACGTCGGAACCCCAACTCCATCCATCCCGCCACCATAGTGGGCAAGGTCTTCGTACTGAATCAGAGATTTGATCATATGCAACACACACATAAAGTTAATCAGCATTTGACATTGCATATTAAGAACAAACTAGGCAAACTTTCAACTGAAGTTGTTGATCAGTAAATGAGCTTACCCGTTGAGCCATCAGCATATGACAGTTCTGTTGATGCTTAGAGCAAACTGTGATCTAATCCAACGAGGAAGCAATCTGAGTGATTTAATTCCTTTTGTGTATCCGGTTTAATGGAACTGATCTCTCGGTAATCCGTTGAGATGATAAGAGTATGTCCTCTGAAGAGTTTCTGATCGCTTCCTTTTAGCACGAGTTCACTTAAATAAAAGACCGGCGCATTTACTTCATATAGCCTGTCTAATATATGCGTCCACTTGAATCATCTGACTGTCTAATGCAATTTACGCTTATCAGACTTCCCGAAGTCAGAAGAATCTTTCCAAATTATGGGATGCTCGTGTCTGGCATGGCAAACGCTGCAAGGGGAAAAAACTATCCGGATCTCATGGTCCCTCTCTGCGACCCACGTTTTTCCTCAACTGGGATTGTGTTGGTGAGTGAAGCAGGTTCCTCTTGAAGGACTGAACCCCTGATGACTGAGCCTGGGAAGCGTGGTGGGTGTTACCAGCTCGACACCTCTACATAAAGCAAGAGAAAGAAGAGCGCAATGACCACGAGCTGCCAGCGAGTGTTCACATTGGATACGCGCGCGGATGACGCACCACCATACACTGCGTTTTGTTACTAGGGGTGGAGTGTCTTTATTTTTAAAAGTGCTAAAATCAGATCAATGAACTGAGTCGCGCTGGGAATGAACCTTATTTCAACAAATTGCTGAGCATCACAGCATTTGAGTCTTTAAAAATATATTTAACAGAGCTTGCCTCGTTGTTTAACCGTCCTTCAAGGAACTGCACGTCAAGATCTTACATTTAAAGTTAAATTAACAAGTTTACAAGCACCATTTTTTAATTTAGCTTTCGTAGTTATGATCCTTTTAATAGCCTAATAATAAATAAATGAATTAATTAAAATGCATTTAGCTCCCAGCTTTATTGTTCTGTGATAGTAATAAATAACTGAATAATTGCTAGTTACATTTATAGATTTACTCCGTTTTACAGTGGGTTTGTAAGAAATTATTGTTACTGTATGGAACTAGAAATAGGTTTTAAATGTGAAGCTATAAAACCTCGACAAGTTATTCATCTTCATTTTATTCCAAGCGCTTTTGCGCAGAAATGACACTGTGGGAATTCTGTAAAGCTGTCTCTCTGCAATTCCATCATCATATTTAAACGCCTACAGAAAAAAAACGAGATCGACTGGGCAGAAAACCCTTGCACTTTGGTGTAAAAAATAATTTAATTAAATTTGCAATTGACTTACCTAGAATTGTATTTATTTATTTACTACATTAATTTGTA
Source organism: Danio albolineatus (assembly GCA_903798035.1). Taxonomy (NCBI): domain Eukaryota; kingdom Metazoa; phylum Chordata; class Actinopteri; order Cypriniformes; family Danionidae; genus Danio; species Danio albolineatus. The sequence continues at coordinate 77,075 of CAIGQQ010028651.1, read as the reverse complement.
TATGTTTTAAAACTACTATATAGTGAGAAGAAAAAAGGCCAGTAACATTTTTAGAAACACCATTTAATTTATTAAATATTGAATTCTATCAAACAACACAGTCATTGAACACGTTTTACATTTGAGCAAATTCTAAACATTTTCATTCAGCAATTCATCAATGTTTTAATTTGTTTAGCTTTTTTCTTTATTTAACTTATCACGCTGACCAGCTTTAAGATTTAATTCTGGCCAAAATACATTGTTTTTAAATGTTCTTCCGATAGCGTATTATGGGCAAAAAAATCCAGCAGATTAGATTATCCAGCAAGAAAAAAAAAAGAAAAACGTCAAGAAGGTTTATGAGTGTAGTTTAAACATATACATGTGGCTTTTCAAAGACACACTCAGGAAATAACAATTAAATTCTTATATGATTTTTTTCCCAAAGCGGCATTACAGTAAAATAATTATTTATAGGCATGTTTAATCAAAACAATGATGGTAGGCTGAGCGGCATCTTGTCTTTTATTAAACAATTGAATAAATTAACACGTTATTTTTTATGCATATATTATTTTATTTAAAGACGTTTTTAAATTAACCTGAAAAACAAACATCCTAAATGTGTTACAATTATGATTCCAACACAATTGTTAAACCAATATAGGCTACCTTTAAATGTCAGCGTTCGTCGCCCATGCTGATAAACCGATAATCCACTGTAATTTCAAAAGTTTTGACCTTTGCTTGACCCGTCAGGTTGTGTGTCTGAGCCGCACGATACTTTTCTTCTAGTTCTTTGGATCCTGCGAGATTCCCACAAACCTGCCGTTAGGCTTCCAGCTTCACGTGTGCTGTGCTCTTCAGCGCAACAATCAATTTCAAAGTCACTTTACCTTCTATCACCACCTAGTGGTGCATCTGTCTTTGAAAGACTAGCCAGCAACACAAACACTGTATTTTACTTTTCTCTTTTTCAGTGGAAAACCAAACACATTTGTCAAAAACAATATTGGTGCATCGCAAATCCACACGAACGTGTAATGCACCCTAAAACACGCAATCGCAATGTAAAGAAAAAAATCTAATACATTCAAAGCAAAATAAACACAGCGTGTTCTTGAAAAAAGATTTGGAAATAATTGCAAATATGCATCTTAAATGTTCCAAGGCAAAGGATGAGAGAGCTTTTATTTACTTTTCAGGAGAAATGGGGAAAGTTCCTTCCTTTCATCAGTCTGTACATAATCTCGCGCGCGCCTCTTTGAAAAGCAGCACGCGTGAATTATTAAAGGCATACATTTGAATTATAAATACGCTAATGATACCGACACGGGCTCAGCGCGCCATGCCCCAGGCTAAATTCTTCCGATGCACATTATTTCTTGGCACTCCGACTTCATTTCCTCTATCGCTTCTTCTCCTCCTTTGTATTTTGCTCCCCGCTTACAGTATGCATGGAGGCTGCTGACTGATTCGTGCTGTCACCCAGCCTGCTTTAAACTGTAATGAGTTACCATAGTCTGAGCCCGTGTGCATCCTCAAAAACCAGGTTGCACCATTCTCCTGCCAGCCAGCCAGCCCCCCAACACAAACACGCACACCACCGAGGCCTGGCTGGCTGAGAGTCAGACATCATCCGCTGCTGCCCTGAACATCATTAGCGTTGTCAGGACAGGGAGAAGAGGACTGCCCAAAGTCTCTGCCTTTGTGCCTGCTGTGCTGATAAATATGTGCATATTCGATATGGGTATATGCATCCTTCAAAATAGGTATCCGGAAGGGATGACAACACAGTGACCTGTATTTCACACGCAGCATATGTGGAACAAGATTTATTGAGCAGTGTCATTTTGCTGGCAGGATGCAGAGTGTGTATATTCGCTGTGTCTTCTGAAAGAGAGTACAGGAGCAGGCCTGTACAAACATCACTGTGTGTGCAGTATTGTGGGAGTACAGCGAGCGCATTCCAGCTCAATGACTTACAGCGCATGTGCTGACAGCCTGACCTCACCAAAAAAGAGATTCTCTCCAGCCTCTCATAAAGAAGCCTTATCCTCCCTCCAAAAAAAGTGGGAAAAAAAAGTAATCTCTTCACATTTTGTTCCATACGTTTGGACCCGGGTTGTTTTCATTATGACTGCAGGTGAACCAGAACTCAGAAACGATCTTGAGGGGAAAATTAATTCAGCAAGATCGCAGAACTTTGATGCCGTTCAAGTCACAGGCTTGCATTATAAAGCATTCAGCAATGAGAACATCTGTGATTAAATGAGCAGCTTTTCACACTCCATCAGCGTGTCCATTAAAGGGAATTTGTTTGGATGTTAAAATAGTTTCTTATACTGCAGCTAAATTTATGGAGAGCACATGCATTGGTAGGTCAAAATGATTTTTCCAAAGTGGAAAGTAAAGATTACATATAATCTAAAATATAAAGGCTTTAAAACTGTGTTTTGATGCCACAGAAGGCATCATTTTTGTTTGCTAAAATAACCTTTCAATGGACAGTTCTTTAAAGAACCATTTTTTATCAGCATAAATAATATTTTACGTCCTAAAAAAACTTGTGGAATAGAAAGGTTCTACAGATCTAGCAATAAAAACTCTTTAATTTTAAAAGCTTATGTTTAGTCTTTTAATTTTTTTATTTTCAAATCAGTGTGTTGTTTGCTATTTCTTTGGAAATGTTTCCATATTTTTGAGGATTTATTTGATTTAATTTCTATTAATTTTATTTTAAGTGTAATGTTTAGTTTAAAAACCCAACCAGTAACTCATATATAACCAATAGGGTGAATTTGAGATGAAGCTTTCCATTAAATGGGCTAATAGCGTGATATAGAAATAGTGAAAACCTTAAACATCCATGAAAATGTTTAAATAGACTTTAGTTCTTTGTGAAATTCACTGCCAATTACTTAGTTAAAATCATTTCTGAACCAGTTTTTATTTTCAGGACCATGTTTGGTAAAAACCCCAACCAGAACACAGATGCAATCAATAATGTGAATTTGGGGGGGAACTATTGGTTAAATCAAGCAGTGGCAGATTTTGAATCAGAAAACTGCAAGAAAACACCAATTGTCATTATGTTTTGAGCGTTGCTCGATACACATGCAGAAAGTTGAAATGGTGTAGAAAGATTTTTCAGTCAGAACTGCTAAATTTCACATTACAAAGAAACTGCAAATAACACTGAACTGCATGCCATTTAAAGAACTAAATCTCTTAATATGAAGATTATTTATCAAAAAAATTCCACGAAGAACATTTAACATTTGTGGCGACATTTAATTTGCCAAAAGCTTCTTTATAGCGGACAAGGTTTCCACAGTTTACAGTATTTTTTTTTACAGTAATCTATAAAATCCTGTTGTAAGATCTGTTCACTGAAAGGTTCTTTAGGCAACCAAAAGCCGCTCTTCCATGACTGAAGGTAACCCAGAACAAAGGGAGGGAACATTCATTAATTGCAGTAAGATTGCAGAACCTTGATGTAGTCACAGGCATAAATTATAAAACATCCAGCAATAGGAACATCTGTGAGTAAATTAGCAGCTTTTCACACTCCATCAACATGTTCATTACATGTCATTTTTTAAAAAGATAAAATAGTTTATACATTGCAAATACAGTGCTGAAAGTACAAGCACTGCTAGGTTGCTGTGCTTTAAAGTATTACACTTTAATTTCTTAAAGTAGTTTTTATGGTATGTTTACTAATCTTTCTCTTCTTCTTTTTTTCGGGTCAAAAAACACATACCTAATGGGTGAAATTAACTAATAATATCAAGATTTTACATTTTACATTATTCAGAACCAACAACCTTTTCATTAAAATGAGCTACATAAACGATTGCATAAATAAAAAATTAAAGAAAGAGAGAAAGAAAGACAGAAAGAGAGAAAATGCAACTTATGTAGTGGAAACTCAGACAAAAAGGATCCGGCGGCGTTAAGTGAATCCTTCCATCTGTAGAAATAAGGAAACGGGAAAACAAAGTAGTGAAAGAGGGCTGGATTTTCATCTGCTGAGAGAGATATGAGGGAGTGGAGACCATTACCATTATTCAGCCTCCTGATCTGTGATAAATCAAATTGTTAATGAAAACCATATACCCTATTAATCATCACTGTAATCAATCCAGTGCATGTGATTAGTCCTTTCCCTCCGTCTGCCCTGCACAAAGGAGCAGAGTTCATCTCTCTCTCTCTCTCTCTCTCTCTCTCTCTCTCTCTCTCTCTCTCTCAGATTTTAAGCATACAGACTGAATGTGTGCGTGTGTGTGCGTATGAGATGTTAGCAAAGATAAAAACACAGAGCAGAGTAGATCATGCTACATTTGAAGTCATAACAGTCTCTGGGCCATTCAGAAGTGAATCTGTATTTAGTACAGTAAATGGTTCACACAAGGAGGTGAAATATAATAAACCACCCTATAATTCTGTGTGGTAATTACCCTGTCATTGAGTGAGATCACAGAAACACCCAGACAAGTGTGTGTGCGTGTCTGTGTGTGTGTGTGTGTGTGCGGTAGCATTAATGTGTGGAGGTTTCATTTCTGAAGAGTGATTATTTGACCGTTCATTTTGCTGAGATTTATGGCGTGTTGACTATCTGCAGCCTGCATCCCCTCTCTGCTCTTTAATAATAGGAAATTAAGACATTAATCACCCTTCGGTTCTCATCCACTGGAGGACATTAAACCGAGCTGGATCAAACCACCACTAACCAACAGCACAGATCTTTAAATATATATGGACCAAAGACAAAGATGGGGTTTCAAGCAACTACACAATAAAAGCTTTAATATATGACTTAATAATGTTATTTTGAAACCATAAATTAAAACGTGTGCTGTTTAAATTGCATTAAATTATATTAATGTGTGGTATAAAGTGAACTAGTACAGTACTAAAATTACTGTCATTGAGTAGGTTTTCTCAGGAATTTTACTTTACTAAGTAGATTTAAAATGTACGACTTTACTTTCACCTGAATATATTTTTGTTGCAAGATCAGTACTTTTGCCTCAGTATTTACCTTCAACCTGCAGTCCCTACTTTATTTATTCATTTATTTGTTTGTTTGTTTGTATATGTTGATGGCTAAAGTAGAGTAATCAGCCCTGTAATTCACGTCACTAATGAGAAGTTTACGGATACTTACTGTATGATGACTGAAATGGCCTTAAACAAGAACTAAATGTACTACAGAATATTACGTTTTCACACACAAACACAAATTGCATGAAAATGCTTCAACCTTTCACAGTGTAATGCTCACTACTCTTGAGTACTCTTAAAAGGGCTACTTTTTAGTTAACAGATACTTTACCTACTTTTTTTTACAACAGTTTGGTGTAAGTAATAGTAATTTTACTTTAGTGTTACTTTTCTACCAATATATACATTCACTGGCCACTTTATTGGGTACACCTGTCCAACTGATCATTAATGCAAATTTATTTGAAGACTTTGAACGTGGCATGGCTGTTGGTGCCAAATGGGCTAGTCTGAGTATTTCAGAAACTTCTGATCTACTGGGATTTTCACACACAACCATCCCTAGGGTTTACAAAGAATTATCCGAAAAAGAAAATATATCCAGTGAGCGACCCTTCACTGGGTCAAATGACTTGTTGATGCCAGAGGTCAGAGGAGAATAGCCAGACTGGTTGGAGCTGATAGAAAGGCAACAGTAACTCAAATAACCACTCATTACAACTGAGGTATGCAGAAGAGCATCTCTGAATGCACAACATGTCCAACCTTGAGGCGGATAAGCTACAGCAGCAGAAGACCACACCGGGTGCCACTTCTGTCAGCTAATCAAGGTATGCAGTAGAGCATCTCTGAATGTACAAAACATGTCGAACCTTGAGGCAGATGGTCTACAGCAGCAGAAGACCACACCGAGTGCCACTTCTGTCAGCTAAGAACAGGAAACTGAAGCTACAATTCGCACAGGCTCACCAAAACTGGACAATAGAAGATTGGAAAATGTTGCCTGGTCTGATGAGTTTCGATTTCTGCTGTGACGTTCGGATGATAAGATCAGAACTTGGCGTCAACAACATGAAAACATGGATCCATCCTGCTATCCTGTATCTACAGTTTTGTAATGGTGTGGGGAATATTTTCTTGGCACACTGTGGGCCCATTAGTACCAATTGAGCAGTGTGTCAATGCTGCAGCCTGCCTGAGGATTGTTGCTGACATGTCCATCCCTTTATGACCACAGCATACCCATCTTTTGATGGCTACTACCAGCAGGATAACGTGCCATGTCATAAAGCGCCAATCATCTAAGACTGGTTTCTTGAACAGGACAATGAGTTCACTGTACTCAAATGGCCTCCGCAGTCACCAGATCTCAGTCCAATAGAGCACCTTTGGGATGTGGTGGAACGGTGGATTCGCATAATAGATATGCAGCTGACAAATCTGCAGCAACTGCGAGATACTATCATTTCAATAAGGACTAAAGTCTCTGAGGAATATTTCTAGTACCTTGTTGAATCCATGCTATGAAAGATTAAGGCAGTTCTGAAGACAAAAGCGGGTTCAACCCAGTACTAGTAAGGTGTACCTAATAAAGTGGCCAGTGAGTGTATGTATG
>CAIGQQ010028651.1:36864-50468 GCA_903798035.1 Danio albolineatus | reverse complement strand
TCTGGAAAAGGGTGTTTCATTCGGTTCTTGACTTATGAGTATCTGGTGTCGCATTCCAGGTCCATCACAATCTGAGGTAGGAAGACAGCATTTTAGAGTGTGGAAATATGAATTTATAATACAGAATTAATCTACCTTTGACATAAACTGTATTGAACTGAACTTGCCTTGTGTTAGGTTCCTCAGAGTACAGTTCACTTCCTTTTCATCCCATTATTTTGTTTCATTTTGCAAGATGATTGATGAGCTCACCACTGAAATCCCTTCATTTTTAAATTTGTTTTGAAGACATTCCAACAAGGTATCCTGTAGGCAAATTTACACTTTCTTTCAATACATATTTTTTCTCTGCAGGACTTTTTAATAAGCAATGACCTTAATATTCTCACTGTACAAACAGCAGCAATAAGTAATAGAACATTTATGTGATAAATATATTATTTCAGTACACAACAACCAAGTCTGACATATGCATGTTATAAAATACAATATTTACCAGGAGTCCTTGTTGATGATAATTGTGTCATAATTATGGATGCAACGCATGTCCTTCTTTAAGCTGGGATCCTTCCTATTCAAAGCTATTTGTGTCCTGCAGCCCAGGTTACAATACAATGTTAAAGTCTTTTATAATATTCATTTCATGATACTTAATACAGTTTGTTTAGAATTAAAAGCAATAATACATACCGAGCACAAGATTTACAATGCAGTTCAGTGTCCAGGCTGTTTGAAGAAAAGAAAGATATACATTAAAATATGAATTTTAAACTTATTTAGCACAATATATACATATATGTAGCCTATATTTAACAAGGTTCAACATTTCACAATACATTTAGCCTGCATGTTTGTATGTCCTTCATAAATAACACCTGATCTTTCATCTATGGATTATTAAAATATGTTTAGGCTTTAAAAGGTTTCAATAATACACTTAGCAATCATCACTATAGACTCAAACGGGCACGTGCATAGACTCGGGCGGGCACGAGCGCGGCATGCCCCCTTGCGGTTTTAATGCAGACTAGCTGGCGTGTACACTGCTTTACAGGGTTTAGCCCGAGTTAAACTCTGCTAAACTCACACACGAACAAGCTGGAAGTACTGTTTGTTCAAGGTTGGAGATAAAAACTGCACCAAAGCGGAAATCGGCTCATAAAAAGTTACCATTAAAAGAGCGTGCACGCGCTTCACGCTCCCTCTCGGAGCCCGCCTTCAAATAACGCAGCTGTTTTATTGTTATTGATATTTTAATTAATACTGACAAACAAATAAAGCGAAACTGTAACTTATTTCGAACAAAAAGCAGAGCAAAGTCAGCTTGACACAGATTTCTGGAGCGAAGGCTGTCGAAAGAGACCATCAGAAACTTACAAGCACAGTATTAATCCATATTAACGTTACCCCTTATTCAGTCTGTCACCATATAACACAAGGGAAGAGAAACATTACCCCGTAATACAAAATATTTCATTATTATAGTTTTAAAAGATTAATAACGTACCTGAATGCTGGAGCTGCAAAAGCGGAGTTCTTTTTTTCAAAAATTAACCGTCACTCTCCAGGCTCTTCACCACCGTTCACCACCAGTCCACCAATGAATGACGTCACCAGAGGGCTTTTTCATGATTATTAGTTTAAAATAATTTATTAAACCATAACAACACACTGTACAGTCTGAATAAACTGGTTATTTAATTAATTTCACTAAATAATTCGTCAAAAATTTTAAATATTAAGCATTTACAAAATATTAGTTATATGGTAATGCACAAACCTGCATGAAACAAAAATCCCATCATACATTGATTAGGTTTTTGACCATAGCAGTCATTTTATTAGGTTTTGACTCAAAAAGCTTTGTCTCTCTGTGTTATAGCTTATTATTTTTTATAATCTTTACTATATAATTATGTCATAAATCTCACGTTATAGAACCATTTTAATAAAAAAGGTTCTTTGCACTCAAAGGGTTCTAAATAGAACCGTTTTTGGGGTAAAAGGTTCTACTGGCCAAGTATAGAACCCCAGGGTTCTATATAGAACCTCAAGGAACCTTTTTTTTAAGAGTGTATACTGGTCAAAACAATAAAGGAAACACTTGGAGTTACATTGTGTTGTTTAAGTTCCCTTTATTGTTCTGAGCAGTATATATATATATATAATTAATTTTTTTTTGTAACTTACCTAACACTGTGCATAGGGGAGTGAAATGTGGTATGTAATTCAAGGCAATACTTTTTTATAACTTCTCTGTATGTGAAGGCATACGCTCATTATTTTCATGAGAAATGTCTTTCAGTCACAACTCTTTTGTAACATTTTGAATAAGGCTAGTGATTTAAAAAATATAATTAACGTTACATGTAACTTTATTTATTGGTAAGTTTAGTTGCTAGCTAGTGTAATCAGTCTTTATTGTGTCCTGTAATACTCTATGTCAGACTCTAATTAATAATTTAATAGAAATTAAACACAGTTTTAGGTTTCGTATTCGATTTACCAGTTTGTTGGGTTTTTTTTTTTTGGCTGGTTAAGATTTGTTTATAAGTGTGTTCAATGTTGCATTCTTCGAGGCACCAAACACTATGCCATTGTTTTGAATATTACTTTGTTTTCCTAAAGCATTACTGCATTTACAGCTCTTTATGACATTTAAGACGTTTTTGTGACATTCTTTTAAGAAAATCTTTGAAATCTTCAATCACATGACCCTGGATGACAAAACCATGTAGTCTTATGTTGCACACATGTACACTACCTGACAAAAGTCTTGTAATCAATCAAGACATCAGTCAAGTTTGGTGAAGGACAAATGATGGTTTAGGGATACGTTTAGTATTGGGCAAGAGATCTGCTGAGTGGATAGCAACATCAACAGCCTGAGGTATCAAGACAGTTGTGCTGCCCATTACATTACAAACCACAGGAGAGAGCAAATTCTTTGGCAGGATAATGCTCCTTCTCATACTTCAGTCTCCACATCAAAGTTCCTGAAAGAAAAAAAAAAAAGTCAAGGTGCTCCAGGATTGACCAGCCCAGTCACCAGACATAAACATTGGTGACCATATCTGGGGTAAGATGAAGGAGGAGGCATTAAAGATGAATTCAAAGAATCTTGATGAACTCTGGGAGTCCTGCAGGAACACTTTCTTTGTCATTCCAGATGACTGAATTTATACTTTATATGAGTCATTGCAGAGATTAATGAATGCAGCCCTCCAAGCTGGGAGTTACACAATATGAATTGTTTTTCAGCACCATGACTTTATATTCTATACTGTACATTATTTCTGTTAAGTGACAAAACTTTTGCCTGAGCAGTCAGACCTTACTGTCCCAATTAAATAATTAAAAATCAAGGCATGATTGTATTTTATTTTGGTAAAATAAGTGCAATCTAGAGGCCTTTGCCTTTCATATAAACCACTTCTTATACCAACTGATCAGCTAGAAGTCAAGTTATTATTTGTTGTTCCTAAAACTTGGATAAACGACTTTTGTCAGGTAGTGTATTTTTGCCAACAGCAAAAAAAAAATAATAATAATAAAAAATGTAAAAATACATTATTTGTTAAAAGAATAGATTTTTTTGTCATCAAATATCAAAATCAAAAAATACTGAGTAAAGATAATTTTCCATTAAAATATTTGGTAAATTTCCTACTGTAAATATCAAAACTAAATGTAAGTGAATGCACATTAATTTGCTAAGAATTTAACTTGGACAAATGTAAGGGCATTTTTCTCAATATTTAAACCTTCTCAACTGTCAGATTCCAGATTTCAAATAGTTGTATCTAAAATTATTATAGTAAAGACGTCCTTGAATGAAGCAAATAAATGTGTCAGAACTGTTTAAAACTATGATAAAGACAAGTTTCCTCTTTTTCTGCACTGGTTGTTTTGGTCCTAATGTGAAGCAAAGTATTTATGATAATAAAATGAGAAGTCTTTATTTAATTGACAGATTTCTTATGAAAATACTGTCACATTAAACTGTATCAAACTCCCACCAAATTATTTTACTGTGCTTCGCTACTGTGCTGTGTTTAGGTTTGGGCTGTAGGTGTAGACATCAATTAGACACAATAGGCTAATGTAAGAGGTAGGTTTAGGTTTGGGGTAGGGGTAGGTGTAGACCTAATTAGACACAATAGATTGGACTCTCATGTACAAGACATAAACAATTCAATTAAAAGCCTCAGGAGCTTTGTACAGCCCATTTGGAGCTCAAGTCCCAACTATTTGGAGCTGGTCTGACCTCAATTTATTTATTTATTTATTTATTATTTCCAAGTTCTCATGTTCATTTGTTAATCACATAACAATATGATGTTACATTTTTACATTTCAATAGATGTTTATCCACAAATAATTTATTTATATCAATACATTTTACAGGATTTAAAGCGGACTGTGAGCTTGATATTTATTCATCATAATTGTTTCAGCTTTTTTAATATTTAAAGGAGTTCTATATAGAATTGAGGAACGTGTTATTGGTGATCCCAGGGGCTGTTATAGTAGTTTTTTTTTGTTTGAATATTTTTTTTTTATGTTTCATTTCATTTCATGTTCACACATACACGCAGACATACACAATATATGAATATAATATAATATTTTTTATTACAATACAATATTATATTAATATTATATATATAAACATACAAATGCATGACACTGTTTACATTAACATTCATTCATTTTCTTTTCGACTTAGTCTCTTTATTAATCTGGGGTCGCTACTGCGGAATGAACCGCCAACTTATCCAGCACATGTTTTACGCAGTGGCTGCTCTTCAAGCTGCAGCCCATCACTGGAAAACATCCATACACACTCATTCACTATGGACAATTTAGCAATTCACCTATACCACATCTTTGGACTTGTGGGGGAAACCGAAGGGTTACCCACACAAACATGGGCAAAACATGCAAACTCCACACAGAAATGCCAACTGACCCAGCCGAGGCTTGAAGCAGCAACCTTCTTGCTGTGAGGTGATCGTGCTACTGACAACCCCACCGTGATGCCCTACCAGTGGCGGTTCTTGTTTAAATGGCACCTTGGGGGAAACCACCCTAAACATATCCTCTCCCCATCCCCCAAGAAATAAAGACACTATGTTTTTGACTTTATTTATATTGAAAAAAATTAAATATATATTTTGAATATATACATTTAAAATAAATTTTGCTTTAATTTTTTTATTATGATAGTTTTAAAGAATACCAAAAATATATGTTTTACAGAATTATATGTTGTCTTAGACCTGACTCATGCCAGTGAATTAATGTTATGAAGTCTTAGTTACCTCCCTGACTCATTATCCCTCCTTTCTGCTCCTTAGCCATGCTTAGTCAAAGTAATATCAGCATCATATTATAAAAACTTTAGTTTAGTCGACTTGAATGTCGACGCATATTGAAATAATGAATAACAAACTTGCTTGTGCAAAAGACGCCAATAGCTCTTAATGTCATATAGCCCCTAATGTCTATAACCACTCTAAAATAATTCACGTGCATAAAGTAAATCTTATCTCAAAGCTTTTACTGGGGCACTTTTTTTTCACTGTCTCCCCATGCCGCCCCCAGCAAGATGCTTCCCTGGGCCTAAATCCACCACTGTGCCCTACATTAACATGTAAAAATATATACATTAATGAAATATAACAGTAAAAACCACCTGAATTTTGAATTATTAATTAAATGTCCATCCATGAAACTCTCTCGCGTAAATCCAAATCCAAATTCTGCTTTACTGCGATCGTTATTTTCTTAATGTCATGATGCAGTTCCTAGAGAAATGGAATATTAAATGAGCAAACAGTGGGCGTGGCTTCTTTTTTCTACCGCTGGCAGAACCGCTGGCGTTTCACTCAGAAAGATGGAGGAAAGGTTTTTTGGAACAACCAGACAGACTCCTCCTGCTCACAATTTCTGTTTGTTGTCAAAACTGAGAGTTGAACTAGCATGGTTAAGTATGTTAGGCCTGCCCAGTACCTCAAAATAATGTAATCTGAGAATAAAACTGAAAACAAACAGGAAGTGCATTTTCAGATTTCAATTAAAGAAGGGCAAACATTTTTTTTCTTTTCTTAATGACATGCACAGATTAATTGTTCACCACAAAACAAGCAATGTGAGCTAGCAAAATCAATATGCTTAGTTTTGTTTTCTTGGGGATCTTTAACGTCATCTGATTAAATGTCAAAGGCAGCATAGTTGTTTCCTTTGCTGCCTTTGATATACCACAATTTTCTGTGTTTAACTTCTCGCGGTTCACCATTTTAGTGTCATTTTGTGTGTAAATGCATGATTTTGAGTATTATTTTCCAAAAAAATTTAGATAAAATATAAATAAATGAAATAAAACTGGGCAGCATGGTGGCTCAGTGGTTAGCACTGTTGCCTCACAGCAAAAAGGTAGCTGGTTCGAGTCCTGGCTGGGTCCTGGCATTTCTGTGTGGAGTTTACATGTTCTCCCCATGTTCGCGTGGGTTTCCTCTAGGTGCTCTGGTTTCCCCCCATTCCAAAAACATGCACAATAGGTGAATTGAATTCCAGGGTTGCAGCTGGAAGGGCATCCGCAACGAAAAACGTATGCTGGATAAGTTGGCGGTTCATTCCGCTGTGGTAACCTCCAATAAAATAAAGGGCCTAAGCCGAAGGAAAATGAATGAATGAATGAAATAAATCATTTTTAAAATAAAGTTGAGTTTAGTTTTGCCTTACAAGTCATCATGTAGTGACAGGAAATATCACAAACTGTTACAAAATAATGTTTAAATAAAATCATTGCAACTAAATACATTTTTATATCATTAGAAGATCCTGAAATCAAGTCTGCCTATTAGAATGACTTCTGAATGATCATGTGACACTGAAGACCATTCAAAATTTAGCTTTGCCATCAAAATAATAAATTACATTTAAAAAAAACATAAAAGTATATAAATTAGAGAATACATTTACATTTACATTTACAGCTCCACTGCTTGACAGACACTTAACTCTTATTACGTATTGAACATCGAGTGTTCATTATGTAATGCGATGACTTCATATTTGCATTCAGTGCTGTAATGCTAAATGAACAGATGGAGTCAGTGCTTTACCGCAGACTCTTTCTTCTCCTGATGCCTAATATTCTGCTCTTCAGTTTTCAGTGTCGTTATCATGTGATCGTGCAGCCAATGGAATTTATACCTGCAGTCTGTAGAAATGGCAGCACTTTTATTTGAACCTGATATGACACACATGACGGGTCTTCTCTGACAACAAACCAGCACTTGACGCAACAGTGCAGCATTATGGGGTGAGGTGAGACAGATGCTGGTGCTTTATATGTGTGGTGTCTCCATGCTGCTGTGGCAAGCCATGTTAACAGTTAACTCTTTAAACAAAATAGTATCTATTTTTTGGTATGTTGCAAGAATTTGCTTTTTAATTAAAACAGGGTTCATACGGTCATGGAAAACCTGAAAAAGTCATGGAATTTTGACGTTGCATTTTCCAGGCCTGTATAAGTTTTTGGAAAATGAAAAACCCACAAAATTTTGGAAAAGTAATTGAAAACAGGGTAACACTTTATTTTGATGGTCTATTTGAGTATTAGTAGACTGATCGACTTAATATCTGTTTATAAAGACATTCAACAGACATTTCACTGACTATAAGAAACTTTGCAAGTACATGTGAACTTACACTAACTCTAACCCCAACCTAACAGTACTTATAATCTAATGAGAATTAGTTGGCATGTAGATGCAATGTAACTTAAACTCAACAAATGGACCATCAAAATAAAGTGTTACCGAAAACAGATATCTGAATAGGGAGAGCGGGGCACAAAGTTGGTTTTGGCCAAATAATGAAAAAAGTAATGGGGTTAGACAAACCTTTAGTTTTATACCCACAACACACAAGCCTCTAATACAAATGAGCACTTGTATAATCGCCAGACCTATAGTTTCTGTGCAGTATGGCCAAACGTGCCAGGAGTAAAAATGTTACAGTTTACCCCTCCAGACAGAGTGTAAGTTGTAACACATGCTTACAAAGGCAGATTTCACACAGTTAATTTAATTTCTGTTTACTTTAAATAGTAGCTATATTTCCTCAGTACTTAGCTCAATTTGTTTGTTATTCGACATAGCACAGTATGTTTATTTATTTATTTATTTATCTACTGGATAAACACGTTTTGTTATGAAGCGGACAGGAGACAGAGGTAAGTGAACGTTAGATGGATTTATTGGTAAACAACAGATGAGCACAATAGGGATTGCCAGGAGGATCGGTAAACAGGATACTTGTATTCCTCCGTGGCAGGGGCGATGGAGCACACGAGGATCACAGCACACACCAGATACACAGAAGACAGCGAACAGGACACTCGGGAACAGGAGGACTCGGGATACACAGGACGACTAGGAGGAAGGAGAATAGAGACAGGGTAAGTTCAATCGTTCGAGATACAGAGTATGCTTTCGCCAGGGAATCGCTCAGTGTCCACTTTCGTCGAAACGAGCCTGGACACTGAGCGACCGGAGGGTTGTGAATATATAGTGCTCGTGGAATGGGTAACAGCTGGGTGCTCATTAGAAGGCAGGTGATGGTGATCGTTGTGATTGCGGGACGTGAGAGCCTGACCAATCCGTAACACGTTTGAATTAATTTGCATTATTTTCCATTTATCCATTATTATACAATGCATTTATTTGCATATTGCATTAGCAATAAAAATATTTTTTCTATAAAAAAACTTCTATTAAATAACATTTTATATAAATACATTTACATTTAAAATTAAAACTATATTTTGTTAGTTTAATTGGTGTCCAACAGTGTGTAGCTTAATTGTAACACCCTGTTACAGCTAACCCCGCTGTGTCATGTTTTCTTCAAAACTGACTAGCAGTCACTGTGTGTTTTTTTTTACATCTTTCAAAATGGTTTCATCTTTTAGCCTAGAAGACCGTAATCACAGCAATCTAAAATTTCACTAACATACTTTCACAGATTTTCTTTAAATAAAATTTTTTCGACTATAATAAAAAATGCTTTTATACTGCAAAAACCTGAACTTGCATTGTTTTTCTTTTCCTACTTGTATGAAGACATTGCATGAAACATTAGCTCATGAAAATGTACTTGAAATTCTTGGAAAAAGTCATGGAAAAGTCATGGAATTTTAGTAGCAAAAATGTGTATGAGCCCTGCTAAAAGATTAGACACCATGTGGAATAGATGGTAACAACAATTAGAAATGTTGTACAAAGGCCAATTAAGGATCTGAAGGAAGTAAGGAATCGCTCCACGTTTCCAGACCTCAGACTGAAGGTCTTGGAACTTTGGCCACATTGAATGGTCAAGGACTGCCCACTAGACAGGTAATTTAACTAATCATGTGTTGTTTTTGCAATGCCATTGCTTACGGGAGTGTAAATCTGCTGGGAATAACAGCTTGTCATGCAACCACTTATCATTCAGTCACAAATGTATTTGTTTACAAGAACGACACATCAGTATCCTTTGTAAGATTCCATTCTATCGACCCAACAACAGAATCCGATGAATGGTCGAAGGTTACATGTGTGTAAGCCTTTTTAGTGCTTTTATTTGTTTGCTTTTGAATTGTTTTAATTTGTTTCCAGCTCCAAGTTCAATTTGACTAGTTTTAAGTGACCATCAAATTTAGACTGTATTTCTAACTAGGAATGGGTCACAACTGTCGTTCATAAATCAATTTAGAGTTTTGATTTATATCTAATCCCATACTCTTCAGTTATATGTTCATAAGTGACCCAATGCCACACAGAGTTTTCACGCCCTTGGTTTTAAGAGTTTCTCACAGACATGATCTTGAGATTATGAAGTTAGTCAAAGGATGAAGGGTTAACTAATACTCAAATTGAATGGTTGCCTCCTGCTCACTCGTACTGAAAATGTAGTTAAGTTAGTTATTTCCATAAAACTGGACTATTCAACCAGAAATCTAATAGTCTCCGAGCTAAAGTGCTGACTGCTCCAAACAGTCTCGTGCAATTCATTTGGGTATCATGTACACAGATCAAGGTAGCACCAGCCTCCACAATATTTACTGGATGTAAAAGATTTCAGGAGATTTCAGAATGCTTCCAGATGAAAGTGTATCATGCCATTGACAGAATCAAACAAAAAAAGCCAATTCAGAAGTAAATGCACAGCATCAATTACTCAAAGATATATCTAAAAGTCCAAATGATACATATAGTGTTGAGCTTGAGAGCTCTACAATATGGGCCGGTCTGGATACAGGCTTGCGACCCTGAGACATTTCACCCGTCTCTTTTTTTTTTTTTTTTTTGTCAAAGTTAACCAGTGACTTAAAGATTTACTTATCTATTGGGATTTAATCAAAATGTATCAATGATTGTGAACAAAACCTTGTTACCAGTCACACCTGAGTATTTATCAATACCCGAGGGGAAGGAAAGTTCAGGAAAGAGGGCAAGAATGTGTCAAAGTCAATCCTGGGCCTTTTCTTCAGATTCCAGAGTTTTTTTTACATGGCACATTTAAGTCTGAATAAAACCCATCCCTACATCCAAATGTTCTATCAGCAGAACATATAGGAAGTCAGTAGGACATGTAGACTTTATTCTGAGATCCATTCATTATCTTGGTGATGCATTTCTACATAAAGATCAGGCAGATGGAGATGACAGGTGAGTGAACGTTTTATTCAGTCTATAAAAGCAAGGTTTTGCTGTATTTAATTCTATTCACAAACAAACATTTACTGTTCTGAATGTTTCCCAGTGAATGGTTGCAGCTAGAAGGGCATCTGCTGTGTAAAACATATGGTGAATAAGTTGGCGGGTTATTCTACTTTGGTGACCCCTGATAAATAAAGGGACGAAGCAGAAGAAAAATGAACGAATGTTCTAAATGATTTCTTTCTCTTATTTTTATGACCAAAATGACTGAATATTCTAAGGTTTTCACTCCCATTAGAAAAAAAGGACATTAATATAAGCAGACCTGCGTGTTTGTCGACTTCACCTGTTGAAGTTTTTTTGCAGGAGTATTGCATAATTTTAATAATCTAGCATTTAAGTCAAATTGAGAAGATAAGTTTATTTATAAACTAATTTCGAGAGGAGCACGTGCTCAGGACAGCGTGCCAAACACGCTTTATAATCAATCATCAGCTAAGTGTGAACTCATTGTTAAAATGCTCATTGTCGCAAAGTTATCCTCACAATAATGTAAAAGTAAATCACTGATTTATCAGTGTCTCAGAAAATGCTACATTATACATTTATTAATGAGCACTGTCATCAATATAAACATCACAGATTTTTATCTACTCTTTCTAACTTTTTATCTTGTTTCCAGATGGGCTGGAAAAGATTACTGTACACTCAACTTCTGAAAATCCTGTTTGTTTAAACCGTTCCGAGGACGACTGAGAATCTACTAAAGTGTGTCCAGAAAAATGTACCATATGCATTAGACATTTAATGCTTGGTGCTTGGCATGACGTCTGAGGCTGAGACTACCCTTCAGAAGGGAATCCTTTTGAAAACTTGCCCATTTTTATTTGATCAGTGGAGAATTGATCTCCTGATTGGAGAGAGAGTGGGGTGTGATGGACAGTGGACATGAGCAAACTTCC
The DNA here is from genome assembly GCA_903798035.1 of Danio albolineatus. Taxonomy (NCBI): domain Eukaryota; kingdom Metazoa; phylum Chordata; class Actinopteri; order Cypriniformes; family Danionidae; genus Danio; species Danio albolineatus. The sequence goes on along the minus strand of CAIGQQ010028651.1, from coordinate 38,791 downwards.
AAGCAGGTGGTGAGGCAAACATGTGCAATTACAAATCATAGACACGTTTAAGCTTTTTTAGTATTTATTTGGTGCTGTGGAAAGGACAAAGTTTATATTTATACACATTCCTCAATATGTGCCTGTAATTATCAGTTGTGTAAAAAAAAAACAAAGTTGTTGGAGTCATACTGCACCATAGTGTTTATTTTACACAGAAGCTGCAATTAAATGTCTGAGGGACGTTTCCTATGAGCCTGTGTTGAATAAAATGGTCATCGCATACGTTTTATTATAAACAAACAAAACGAAACCGAAAAAAAAATAGACAATGATTATCACGAAACTGAAAGAAGAGTCTGAGGAGATAAATGTTAAACCAGCTTGCCACATACTGCGGCTACTGAGAACAGCTTTCTAGATGTAGTTAATTCGCGAAAGGTTCAGACGATGCCCCCAACAGCGCGTGGACTTCAGCAGCACCTTCACTGTTAACCTTACACACAAAGGGTCTCTGACGCGTGGAAAATGGTGCAGCTGGCAAAAGGCGGAGTGATGTGGAACTCTTAAGTGCAATGAAGAGACCGAGGCAGATGCATGCGAGTCTAGCGGCAGCACAACCATCCTTCTACACGCCTGTGAAGATGATCTCATGCCTGCACCCATTTACCTCCCTGTCACGTTTAAAAAGAATGACTTCCAGGAAAATAGCATGATTCAACAGTTACGCCGCATCTTCCTGAATTGTTTTTCGCCTTTCAGCAAACGTGACCATATCATGAATTAAACTGCAATTCAAAATGAAATTTCCAACGGAAAACCCAAGGAAGCCGGGGAACTGGAACCCTCCACCTGGTAGGTGCATTTACTTTCCAAAATGTCATTGTCATATTGTTCATCCTGCATAGAAGTTATTATGAACATAACGAAGCATACACGCGCTCTGACAGCCAGTTATCATGTTGAGTGATTCAGGAACCCAACAAATGCCATCAAAAGCACTTTAACCAAGATGCGCAAAATGATGATGGAGTACCAATGGGTGAGGTAGTTGACTTTGATCAGTTGGTGGTGCAATATCAAAGGTTTAGCGCCTAAGTTGATTTTAATCATGCATCTCTTTCTTTCCGCCTCAATTCTTCAGCGGACACCTTCATTAGGATGCACATCCACGCGCTTCAATCACAACAGCCTTATGTTTGAGAGGTCTACCTCAATCACGACGTGATCAAGGGACCTTTATTGCTGAGGTTTACTATAATAGCCTACTTTAGCAGGGTGTAAGAGGAATAAGCCATAACATTTCTTTATATGTCTGTTTGAGCAATAAAATGCACATTTTATAATAGATCTTCTGCTATACCATTTGGAGTCTACAAGTCTCCGAGTACTATGCAGAGATACGGGGGATGCATAGTGAAACGTGGGAGACACGCGCATTACCTAATCTTACTATATGTGCCGACAAATCACGTCTAAGCTATTCTCGACATTGGCGTTTTTAATCACGTTGCTAATTAGGTGGTCAGCATTTACTTTGATCTTTCAAAAAAAAAAAAAAGAATTAGTTTTATACATTTGGGAATTTATGTAGGCTATTTATTTATTTTTGAACAAAACTCTCCCTTCATTCATATATTGCGATTATGAATAGTTTCGAAGTCATTTAAAATTCTGTTTTAATCGAAATTCAAATCTATTAGGATAGATTAAATAATAATTTGCCCTGGGGGGAATCCGAAGAAAGGTTCACAACGGCTTGTAAACAAGCGACTGTCACAGTGAATTATTGCGGTCATGCTGCAGGGACAGTGTCCACATAAACAGCTGTGCAATACTACATCATATTGCAGGTGTTGACGTGGGCTGACTAGAAGAAAGTTGAGGGAAATTGTTTTATCTGTCAATAATACAGATAAAATACACACATACATATATATATATATAT
>CAIGQQ010028651.1:0-16864 GCA_903798035.1 Danio albolineatus | reverse complement strand
TTTTTTTTTTTATATACTCTGGGGACTTCTCTCTTTTTTGGTCCCAATGAGGAAAATAACCAGGAAATCATAAAGAATTAAGTACTTTGAAACTGTAAAGGAGCAGAATGGGCCCAAATAGGTGACAAAAAAATATCCTCAACATCATTATACAGTACTACCACCACCAGCCTGAACTGTTGATACAAGGCAGCATGGATCCATGCTTTCATGTTGTTGACACCAAATTCTGACCCTACCATGCAAATGTTGCAACAGAAACCGAGACTCATCAGACCAGGCAACGTTTTCCCAATCCTCTATTGTCCAAATTTGGTGAGCCTGTGAGAATTGTAGCCTCAGTTTCCTGTTCTGACAGGTTGTGCATTCAGAGAAGCTCTTTTGCAGACCTCGCTTGCAACGAGTGGTCATTTCTTCCCCATTTTGATGCTTGGTTTAAACTGCAACAGATCATCTTGGTCATGTGTACATACTGACTGCATTGAGTTGCTGCCATGTGATTGGCTGATTAGAAATTTGCGTTAACAAGCAGTTGGATAGGTGTACCTAATAAAGTGGCCAGTGAGTTTGTGTGTGTGTGTGTGTGTGCGTGTGTGTGTGTGTGTGTGTATATATATATATATTTTTTTTTAATTCATTTATTTTATTATATATATATTTTTTTACATTTCAAGTGGTTCAAGTTGTCCTAAAACTATTGAACAACACCCACTCTTGTCCTCTGACAATTTTGAAAAGCATTTTTGATTTACTTCAAATGTTGACTACTATATATACACTACTGTATATATGTTACACTTATAAGTGCATTGTTGACCAATACCCTTCACCTTAACTCTTCCTTTAATTTTATAATTATAATAATTTAATAATTTTGATTTTGCTGATGATGTAAAGTGAAGTGAAATATAAAGTAAAAAATAAATAAATAAAAATCTACGCAAAATGCATTGTTCAGCCCTTTTCAGTAGTTCATCTTTTAAATGCTTTCAATTTCAGAATATACAGCTTTTAAAGTTTCAGCCCATTTTGTTATTAAAATCATTCGTTTTTTTCTGAGACTTAATTGTATTTTGATTACCACATTAAATGAGCTGTCGCTGGACCAGACTATTAATCATTTTTAAGATGTGCTGCTCAGGCAATGACCTAAACCCCAGTCTTTTCTCTTTCCAGCATTCTGTAGAAGCAGTGAACGCTGGAGTCAGTCCTATCGGAGACACGTCCTATAACTCCAGTCACTGGGACTTAGGAAGTTCCTTTTTCTTCGCTGGAACTGTGATAACAACAATAGGTAACACCACTCTACTATCTATACATTTCAAACTCTTACCATAAGGAACGAGGCTTGTATTTGACTCCAAAGCACATTAAAATGCACAACCCAAGCCAAAAACAAGTCATTTACTTGTGTCATACATTTATGGTCTCAATTTCAGTCAATATGTCAGACCCCATAACCACCATCAATCGTTATTTTCTCCTTCAGACCCATTTATATCCCATGTGTGAAACTGCTTGCTTCTGCTGTCAATCCAAATGAAACTACTGATGCTTTCAGAGCAATTTATTGATTTTAGATACATTTTATGGCCACAGTGAGATCAAATAAATGGCGAGATCAAGTCTGTAAATAATACATATGAAACACACCACCATAATGCATGTACAGGGAGGCAGTATTTCACTGCCATTGTAGCATTCCATTGGAGGTTTGATGTAGTACACTTGAAGTCCATAAGCCGCTCGCAGTGTTACCTGCCAGAGCCTGTGATTGATTACTTAAAGAAGCTGTTGTGCAATACAGGTTAGTATCTAAATGCTGACAGAACTCTCAGTGTCATTTCTTATTGGCTCAGCCGTCCAGTGGCCAGCGCACAAAGGAATGAACAAGATTAGTTTTTACACTTCAGTTGTTATACCTTTGAACGCCCTCTCAATAGACACATTTTGATCCACAGAGACTATAGGAGGTAATTTCTTACAAGCGTTAAGCCTGCAGTATACATCTGACTGAAATTGAAGAGATAGTTCATCTTAATATGAAAACTTGCTGTTAATTTACTCACTCTCAGGCTTCTGCAGTAGAACATTAATTAAGATTTTTAGCTGAAACTGTGGTCCTTGGTGATTGATAAAATGCAAAACTGTGGCTATAAGCACTTTGAGAGTCAAACAAATGACAAATTTAACACAAAGTAATAAAGGAACACTTCACTTTCTTTGAAAACAGGCTCACCTTATGCCGAGTTCAGACTGCATGATTTTCAAAGTAGTCATGTCACAGATGTTTTCACACTGCATGACTATCTGGGCTGCGTTTTGTCGCTGCTTTGTTTACACTGCAAGATGGATCGGCAACAGGGCGTTTCACACTGCATGATCACACCCAAAAACACGTAGTATATCTTTAACTACATAATGAGGAAGAAGCCTTTAATGTACATATTTGCTCACCTGGCTTTGAAGGGAATTAGCAATTTCTCCTCAGCTTTTTTATTTTTTGACCGGGTTAGTTTGTGATATTTCTCACATGACACATCAAACAGACATGGGAGCTCATGCCAAATATACACAAATTTTCCCTCAGTTTCTTGTGTCCGAATAAACTGAAAATGAGCGATTTTAACTTCTCCCTCAACCTCCCGCTGGCCTGCAGGTACCCACACTAGTGAATGCTGCTCTCTCATTGGCTGTAGGCGATCGCCGATGTTATTTTTTAGTCAAAACACATTTCACATGGCATGATTTGAATCGCCGACAGCTCCAGATATTTAGCACGTCAAATATCTCCTGGGAATTGGCAACTCATCGGCCATTCTCTTAGATCGTGTCTTTGATAGTTCATATTGTGTGATCATTACTTGCGTGAACGAGCACCGATTTGCCTGTGATTTCAGGCAGTTGTCTGCGATTTCTCAAAACCTGTCGACAAATCAAAATCGGGGCTAAAATCATGAAGTATGAACTCGGCATTAAGTTAAACTGTTGAGTTATATCATTTTTGAGTCGGCTTGTCTTTGAGTCTGGCTGAGGAGCACATTTAGCTTGGCATAGATAACTGAATCAGATTGTTATTTTATGGAAATGTATTTAATGTATTAAATAGGGCTGTGTAATTAATCACAATCGCAAAAAAAAATCGCGATTTAAGCACATGCAATTTCTAAATCGCAAAGACTGCAATTTTATCTATTAATTTATTTACATTTTTGTTCACATTCTTGTGCACATGATTTTAATATGTTAACCAATCAGAGCTGATGCAATTAGCCAGGCAATTACAGCTAAGCTGAGCGGGGGAAAGATGTTAACCAATCAGAGCTCACTCTGCGCATGATGAAGTTGAGCGGGAGAACTGAATTGGTGGTTTGAATTTATGTTAGTTTTTATTTATCGTTATGGCTGGAATTGATGTTAGTTCATCTTTATTTTTTCGTGTTGACTGTTTTTAAGACAATTTATTACAGTTTTGTTTACCAAGCAGTTAGTACTACTGTATACAGTATGTTTTTAACTCGAGTTGAGGTTAGTTAATCTTACTTTATTTTATGTTGTCTGTTTTAAAGACAATTTTACTACAGTTTTATTTATTAAGCTTAATGTCCAATCAAACATCTGCATATGTACATTACATATACAGCATACATACATATGTGCATAAATACATCATTAATAGAAATTAGCAGAAAAAAGTAATAAAATAAACAATAAATACATTAAAAAAGAAATTATATGCACATACACATACATACATAATGTAATTAATAAAAAAAAATATAATAATAATAATAATAAATAAATAAATAAATAAAATATATATATTGAGGAAAAATGTTTTTGGATATATGATTATCTATACATGCCCAGTTATTATTGATTGGGCACATTTACACAAGTAAATACATAGACTCAATGATGAGCTGGAAATATGCGAATGTCTGAATGCGCACATTCCATGTGGGCCTATTCATGAGCCGTAGGATCCCTACCACTGATCTAGCTAGTTGTTTTTGCAGAATGAACCTGAATAAAGAATAGAGCTTAATGTCAAGCTGCTGACAAGCCTTTTGGGCCTTTATTCTGCAAGAACAACTGGCTAGATGTACATTATACCTTACTTAACGTTTTAACTTTAATAATGTTCTGCTGATGTAAAATAGGAAAATGTTAGTTGGCCTGGGGTGGGTAAAGTAACAGCCAATTGCATATGTCAATGATCTATCCCTTTAACACATAATTGGAGACTGGGTTTATATCTGGGAGAATTAAATGATGTTTACTATTCATTCATTTGATTTTGTGTAGTTTGCAGTCCTTATTAAATCACATATATGTGAATCCCCATTTATTACATCTGTCACATGTCACATTGAATACTGTGTGTAAGTAGATACTATTGCCGCCATTCTTTCCAGCTGTGTTAATTTACACCTTTGCTCTCTTGTCTTTCTAAGGTTATGGCAACATCGCTCCAAGCACAGAGGGTGGGAAAATTTTCTGCATCCTTTATGCAATATTTGGCATCCCACTCTTTGGCTTTCTGCTGGCTGGTGTCGGTGATCAACTAGGGACTATTTTTGTGAAGAGCATCGCTAAAGTGGAAAAAATGTTCAGGGTAAGTGAACTGTAGTGCATAGAAACAATGGCTTTATGTCTGTTATAGATGTGTTTTAATTAATCGGTAGATGAAGGAGACATTCTCATTTGCACATAGTGTTTTGGTCTCTGTTTGTCCACATTCAACCACTTTTCCAGAGTTCTTTGAGGGTCTGTAAGTGGGTGTATTTATAGGCTTTTTCTGATTTTCAGATCTAATATTTCTTATTTTAGATAGTAAAGGCACTTCAATAACATGACCTGCAGTGCATTAGAATGAAGTCAGTAGGCAGAGGTGGTCATTTGTAATTGTTAGAATGCATTCAACTAAATTATTCAAAGGCAATCTGATCAAGTGCGTTTTCAACTATTTTTTTAGCAAAGTGCTTAAAAGATGACAAACTCTAAACATTTCAGACCTCATTTAGGCATGTTGTTTACCTATGATGGGATTGCTGAAATGCATCTTAAAGGTACCATAGAATGCAAAGATACAATATGCTTAAATCGTCACCCACTGAAGCCAAGCAGTGCTGCACCCGATCAGTACCTGGATGGGAGACCAGATTGTGTAAAGCGCTTTGAGTGTCTAGAAAAGCGCTATATAAATGTAAGGAATTATTATTATTATTATTATTATTATAAATGATATAGGTCATATATTAATATAATATATTAACATAATGGGCGCCACGGTGGCGCGTGAGTAGCACGTTCGCCTCACAGCAAAAAGGTCGCTGGTTCGATCCCCGGTTGGGCCAGGTCCCGGTTGGGCCAGTTGGCATTTCTGTGTGGAGTTTGCATGTTCTCCCCGTGGTTGCGTGGGTTTCCTCCGGGTGCTCCGGTTTCCCCCACAGTCCAAAGACATGCGGTACAGGTGAATTGGGTAAGCTAAATTGTCCATAGTGGATGTGTGTGAATGAGAATGTATGGATGTGTTTCCCAGAGATGGGTTGTGGCTGGAAGGGCATCCGCTGCGTAAAACAAATGCCGGATAAGTTGGCGGTTCATTCCGCTGTGGCGACCCCGGATTAATAAAGGGACTAAGCCGAAAAGAAAATGAATGAATGAATATTAACATAATAATATAATATAGGTCAGCTCTCCAGCTGCTCATGTCAGTCCCTGGCATTCTCAGTGTAATGTACTCTGAAATACACTCATAAATGGTAAACCTATTTCATTTGTTAAAAATCATATTAACAAACTGAATAGACTCCTTGTCACATTATGTCATGTTAGCATCTGAGTGACGTATCTGTAAGCAACTGAGTAGCATAGCTTGCTAATGAGTATAACTTAATTATAACTCTACCTGACAATTGGGACTGGTCTGGATGTATTAGATGTGTACTTTGTGGGTTTAACATCTATTAAAGCAATTAATTTCAACCTCTGCATAAACAGATTATCATGCTATTTAGGGCTGGGAGATAAAATCGGTGTCTGTATTTATTGACCGTATACAATTGTCAATAACGATAAAAAAGTTCAGGATGAAGTTTCAGTATGAAGGCTATAGTTTTATTAAAATGGGGCTGCTGAGCCTTGGAAATGCCAATAAGCTTAGGGTGTAAGTGTGTCATTTCCAATGGCGGTGACGCACACATGGTGTGCAAGTGGTGCGCACATTTTTACTGGTACACCTAGTTGATAAACATCTGATTCATTAAAGTAAAACTAACCAATCTGCGTCACACTTTTAATGGAATATAGACATTTCAGTAATAACGGTGGAGTAAGTACCTCAGACAAGCACACCTCATCCAAACACTGCAGCGCTTTTTACTTTCCTCCATAAACTTGTATTGGAGCTGCAGCAATGTTTCCGTATGTCAAACGGTTAATAGTCGCCTGGTTATAGAAATGCGTCAGGGGAGCACGAGCGCAAACCGCATTAAAAATGGTGAAGTACAAAACATGCTCGTGCTTTTCACGTGTGAGTTTTAGGTTGCGTCATTGTCACTTCAGGTCAGAAAAACAACACACGAAAATGAGTGCTGTGGCTAGCAGCAGTGAGGAGATTGTAAATTAAAAAGGATGTCGGCAGAGTGGCTTTTTTTTGTTTTTTGTTTTTTTGTGGATCCCAGCCACTAGCACCCCATCTGAAAGATTTTTTAACATGGGGGTAATGTAGTCATCCACCTTCATATTTTGTAATGTTGCAATATGTATTTGAATAATTATGGTTGGTTCCTTTACTTTAAATTAAAAAAAAAGGCTAATATTGCTAAATGGATTGTTAAAATATTAAATATTTATCAATACCTAATGAAACATGATATTGTGATTTATTTTTTTTACCCAGTCCTTATACTATTATCAACCTGTGCGAATGATGACCAAATTTTAGTTTAATTAAGTACATTGCCTTCTTTTCACTTCATTAAACTCACTGTAAAAGCTGAATGATTAGACACAATACATAAACAATTAAACAAACCATATGCCTCTTCGAGAACTGCTAAAGAAACGTATGGTCCATGCTTTCCTTATTTAGCTGTCTGATGAACTGTGATGATATTCTTGTTGCATTAACATTACCCAGATCTCTTGGCCTGCCTGTTATACTTTCAAAATAAGAGTCCCAAAAACATTTTGTCACATGACGGTCACTGTTATGTTCTGATTCTCGTTTTTTCAATGGCCTTTTGCTCAAACGAGATTCAAAGAGGAAATTAATGGCGTTGATGCTCATGGGATGACATTTCCATGTACTGAACTTTTGTTATTCAACTATGCTTAGGTATATTTGTACAGTTTATACATAATTAAACAGTTTCTCATTCTATGGCACCTTTAAAACCAGTGTACACAATGCCATGGGGTTTAAATTAAGTGGCTTCTTGTTTTAGACACTTTTTTTCAGTTTTAGTTTGCGTCATTTCACTTTTTTCAGTGTGAGTCATTGCTGAAAGTCAGAGCCACTCTGCTGATTTTGGACAGGTAAAGTTTTCACAGAAAATGGAACACTATATGTACCCATTGATTTTTCAAACAAATACAGCTAACAATTAATTTCTATGTTGACTATTCCATGCTAATGTTTTACCTAGCCACTTAGCATGCCAAGGGAGATGTTTATCATATTACAAAATGCAAAGTCACTTCTTTCCATGGCTTCCTGGGGGAAGCATTAGTCAGGAGTATCACAGGCCTTGTTTGTGTTAGGTTAGTCAGATACTGCACAGCAGAGGCACAGGTCTGGTTAATAAACAAAGAACCAGGGCTCCTGATAGCAGCGGGCTCCATCATGCTGAGCCAGTGGCATCTGCAGAACCGGCTGAGGTCGCACCTCATTAGAGCTAATTAGTCTCCTTCAGATCATCATTAGGCCCTTCCGAGAGCTAATGAACACATGTCACCTTCGCAAAGTCACGAAATATCTCCTCATGCCACATGTGGCCGCTGCTGGCTACGAACCTGCTGTTTGCGTGACTAAGAATGGCTCTTCCTCTGTGTCTCTTCATTGTTTGTGTTTATATAGTATGTTTTTCTCTCTATTTCACCCCCTCTAGCGCAAACACAATCAAATAAGCCAAACCAAGATCCGAGTGGCCTCTACGCTGCTCTTTATCCTGGCTGGCTGCATCCTCTTCGTCACTATACCAGCCATCATCTTTAAGCACATTGAAGGATGGACTGGGCTAGAGGCCATTTATTTTGTGGTCATCACCCTCACGACTGTTGGGATCGGAGATTATGTTGCAGGTATGAACAGAAAAACAGCAACGTATCGTCTGACTGATTAATTTACTTGTAATCTGCCCACGGTCTAACAGTAGCCCTGCGGATTTATGTTTACGTTTTTGTTTTTGCAAGTCATTCCAACAGTAGTTTTAGGGCATATTCTCATATGGCTCACTTATTTTATATTTATTGCTTATTTCAAAACCTGGTGGATTTACTTATTCTTTAGTTTGAGTCATTTAGGTTTTGCCATATTGGGTGAACATGGCAGTTGTGTTCAGATAGGCAGCAAAACAATCTAACGCAGATCACCTTAATGGCACATTATGTACATTTCACCACTAGCTTGTGTGTATTCACAACAAACAAAAGCATATTTTGATGGCGGCATGTGGAGTGTGGAGTCATGTGTGTTGTTTTCATTACGTCAAAGACTATAGAATACACAAGACATGTCACTCGGATGGTTTTTATTGGAAAAAGTGCAACGGTCAATATGGCAAATGAAGCCCCGCCTACTAGTTCAGTAGCCAATCACCTTAGAATCAAGAGTCAATCTGACAGACTGATTTGCTGTAGGCTATAGCAGTCATCTGAAGCATTGTCATACAGTGCTATGCCTGGATTTCATCAATAGCCTTGCATTTACTATAACAGACTATATCTGAAGTATTTGGATGTAATTCGCATTTCCCTCCTGTAGAAAAAACGTCATAAGAACAATGTTTAATGGCTCAGTGTATTACAACAGTGTTTTTAAAAGGCTAAACACTTTATTGATATAGGATACAACCAAGCACATGTGGTCAGCACACAAACGAGTCACAGGTAATGAAGTATTATGCTTTTCTCCCAAACTAAGCAAAATGCTAGCAGGGGTCATGCTCCACCTCTTTGCCCTTATTTGGATACCCCCAGCTGGAGCAGTGACGCGCGAACAAAATGGCACCGGTTGGCCATGCCCACTTGGAAAAAAGCAGCACATTAGTTATCGCAGTTAAACCTGAGCATCTCTTCATTTTACAATGCTGTGTAATTGCTTACTTTCATGCATTGCAAGAATGCTTCACTGATGCTGTTTCTCCACAAACTTCTGAACAAAATGTGTTTGGAAAAGTGTTCTGTGTGGTGGAAATTACAACGCAGTTGATGGACAGTAGTAAATTACGAAACTTATTAGAAGTTTTATTTACAGAATGGTTTATGATCATCATATAAACAGTTTATGATCATATACCATACACTTAGATACACTTTTGTTGTATCTTGGCTATAATTTGAAAGTTAAAAGACTGAGTTTGTTTAATCAACGCAGGCCATTTGGAAAAGAGCAAATAAGGAAGGTATGGTAAAAATGTGTTGAAAAATAAATTAAATTAAAAATTGTTAAAATGTTAAACAATTAATAATAACCCAACAAGCTATTTTGTGTTTAAAAGACAACACAATGCTAAAACAAGGCTAAATAGATTAATAGATATCTAAAAGAATAGTCTAACAGCCTAACAATATTCCAAAAAAATACACAGATAACACATAAAACATTCCTGTGTATTTTTATATCATCTGACATCAACAGGCAGTCCAAATTTAGCCTTGTTTTAGCTAAGACATCTATATTTGGACATCTGTTATAAGTCTTTTAAACACAAAAATGCTTGCTGGGTAGAACATTGGGTATTTTATAAAATAACTATTGGGTTTTAAGTGAACCAGATGATAGAATCCCTGTAAAGGAACTGTTTAATTGTGATGGACAAATTTTATGTACAAATTGTTTTACGTTATTTATTTGATTCCCTTGCATATTTTCCATTCACCATTTATATAAAATGCAGTCTAGAAAAAAGTTTCACTGTTGCTTTGAAGCTTTTGCATTTCTAGGCATCACAAACTGTCAAGAGTATGATTGCTGTTCTCAGGAAAATAGATTACATGAATTTGGAAGGAGGACTTGATGGATTCCTCAAATATAGTCGCTTGTATGTTTGAAAGACAATCAAATGCTTCCTCCTCTGAAATGAAAGTGTAATTTGTGCATCTCTTACAGGGGGGAATAGAAGAATAGAGTATCGTAAATGGTACAGGCCGCTGGTGTGGTTCTGGATCCTGGTCGGACTGGCTTACTTTGCAGCAGTTTTAAGCATGATTGGAGACTGGCTGAGGGTGCTTTCTAAAAAGACAAAAATGGAGGTGAGATTTAGCAGTGCATTTATCTTGAGTGTTCAAGCACCGCAACCTAAACAATATAATGGTCAACTGTATTATTTAGATTAATTTTCTCAAAATTAACTAATAAAAAAACATGAATTAATATATAGAATACAGTATATTGATTAGTGATTTAATAACATAAATTGACATGCTATGCATTATTAATTGATACTGTAAGAGCATATAAAGGGTAAATAATAGGATGATAGATCTTGATCAGAGATGCCCAAACTAGGGCCAGCGGGTCAAAGTTGGCCCATGGTAACTTTTGGATTTGGCCCGCCATCCCATCTGAGAAGAGAATGAGAATGATGCAGAGGACAGGGTCGAATGCCTTTAGATCATTATATCTAATTTAATGCAACTATTTTGTTTGTTTGTTTTGTTTCTGAGCTTCAAAAAACAAACAAAAATGAAATATTTTAACCAATCGCTGTAAATGAGTCAGATTTTTTAAAAGTAAATACTGTCACTTGACCATGCTGGTCAAATCAGGTGCAGCTTGACTGTGTTCAGAAGAATTCAACTGTAATAATTTCATTTTGAATTGTCCTAAATTATACTGCATTAGATAATATAAAGCAATGTTTTCTATTTATTTTTAAATGTACAAAATAAATTAGGAAATTACTTTAATGTAATAAAGTTTGGTATATTTACCTTCGGCCCACCGCTGTCAATCAAGGTTTTTTTTTTTTTTGTCCCTAATAATTAATAATAACAATAATCATAATAATAATCATCTTCAGCTCAATCTTATATATTTGATTTACTTAAAAATAAATCTAAAAGGTAATGTACAAATATAATAACTTGAGCACTGCTTTTTAATGTTTGTAAATGTGTTATCCAGTGTATCGTAACGCAAACCAAGCAAAAAAGATTATGTGGATACTTAAGTGTGTCTATATGACATAATATGTACACAATATACAGTAACTGTGTCTCTTTCGAGCTTCATTTTAGGGTTTACATATGCTTTGTTAAATACTTTTAAGAATAAATGTAATCAAGGTATGCACACTCACACGTTTAAGGTATAACAAAAGTTCAAGGTATAACATGGCTGTTTTCCTTTCATTTATTGTGTACACCAGTGGTTCCCAACCTTTTTATCACTGCAGACCAGTCAACGATTGACAATTTTACTTTGGAACCGAGGGGCAGAGGGGGAGGGGGTCAGGGGGATTGGGTGTGTAGGGTTTGTAGGTTGCTAGGTGACCATCAACCACAAAACATTGCTGTCACTCTGATACAAGTTTTAATTCTGGAAAAAATACTTCTGAAGCACTGCAGTGGTTGGGTGTTCTGTGTTCGTCTGAGATAATTAGTCCACCGAAGTGTGTCTATTCCATACAAGCCAAAGCTGATTGATCAGTTCTTCTCACATGACTCATGACGCTCACGACATTCATTCAGCTGTATGCATCTGGAAGTCACGAGCATGTGTGTGCGTTCTTACTCATTTTGTGGATTTTGGATTAAATTTAGGTGCTCAAGTGACCGAGCTGTAAGCAAGAGAATACGGTCATTTTTCAAAACAAGAGATTTTTCAAAATAAAAGATCGTTCAGACTCAGATAATAAGATAAATAAAAATAAAACTGTATAATAAGATAAATAAAACTGAAATTATTGATTTATTGTGCGGCCTGTTCGTTGAGGACCTCTGGTGTGTGATAATAATGTGCAGGCATTGCACATATTGACCAGTCATGGTGGATGAGAAGGTGAAATCTACAAAGATGATTCGAAAGCGCATACAAATTAGTTTTGTTCGTTCACACAAGCGATGCAGTGCAGACCAATTGTAATATGGTAACAAAGAATCAAGAGAGCGATGTGAAATAAGAAACCACCTGCTCTACTGTCTACTTATTACAAATGCCATATAATGATCAGTCTATGCAGTGCAAACATCCCAAACGTAGATATTTTACTTATTATAGAGAAATCTAGGCTAGGTCCCATAAAAATGTCATGCATGTTCACTCTTTTTTAAACTAAACTTACAATTTCAAACACTTAAGTTTAAATCCTATCTGGTTGATTTGTCATGTAAAGTTGTATAATTAGCTCAATAGCTGAAAAGCAGGTGGTCTTTTGTGGCAGTTTGAGCACATTCAACCACATCATCATCTACACAATGAGGGGAATCCAACCAAATGTGTTTTTGGCTATTTCTTGTCAAAGGTGATCCAAATCAAAACATTTCAGATCTGTATTGTGTCGTCCACTTGATTGGATTGACAGAAATGCATCTTAATATCATGTGTAAATATGAATGCATGAAAAACTAAATGCACACAGGTATATTTACTATTGTCATCTTGTTCAAGGTGGGTGAAATTAAGGCTCACGCCGCTGAGTGGAAGGCCAACGTTCGAGCGGAGTTGCGTGAGACCAGGCGACGACTCAGTGTAGAAGTTCACGATAAACTCCAGAGGGCTGCCACCATCCGCAGCATGGAGCGCAGGCAGCTGGGATTTGACCAGCGAGCCCATTCACTAGACATGCTGTCCCCTGAACGTCGAGCTGCCTTCAACAGCCTGGATGCCACCAACTTCAAGACATCCTCCCAGGAGAGCATCGACACAAAGCTCAACAACCTGCGCCTGCGAGTAGAGCAGAATGAGCATCGGAGGAGTGACCCGAGCCAGGCGTACTCTGAAGACAACATTTTTAACCGGCTTGGTTCAGTCACTAAACTCGCCAAGCGGAACAAGAACAGGGATCTGAAGAAAAACATCCCAGATGATGGTCGGAAAGCCTTAGATTCCTTCAGCTGTGACACTCCCCCAATGGATGAGGAGAAGAAGGAGGCCGAGGATGAGGAGCTTGAGAAAGAGGTCAACACCAGTCTCACCAACTTGCCTCTCTTTGTGGAGAGTCCCAATAAACAAAACGGATTCGTGCCTCTCCCGCCACAGACCAAAGAGGAAGAAACAGAGACAAAACTTGAAGATAAAGAGTTCCATTTGCAGGTGGACCCATAGAGGGAATCGTGTAGGGAAATAACATACCAGATAGTGCCTTGTTTAGCCCTTACCCTGAGCTGAGATGTGAGAATCTCGATTTCTGCTGTTCATTTAAATGTTCACTGTGTCCTGATCACTTGATAATGGAAATATGGCGATGGTAGCACTAGAAGACATCTGGTTCTCTTCATCAGACCAATGAATAATGCTTGGACAAGTCGGAAGGACACTCTCCAAAAGTTCTGGACAAGAAATGGAAAATCTGTAGCAAGCTACACTGGTGATTGTGACTGAAAGTGCTGCACTTTCAATTATATCTCTGGCAGATTGTGCTTGTCAAGAAGCAAAACTGCTTCAAAAACAATGTTCATCAAAATTACCCACCCATTCTAAATGGACAAACTTATCTAGAGACTTGAATACCCTAAGATGATGGAACTCTTTAAAAATGAAGTAACCATGTTAAAATTGTTGACATATGCACAGAGCTCTGCTGTCCTGTTGAAGTGCATCAATATGTGATCCAGATGTATGAATTTATCCTATGGAATCTCAGGGCTTGTAGTCCTACTCTAGCTGTTTAATTGTACGGTATGTCTGACATACAGTTTGCTGCGCTCTCATGACATATCTAAAGCTGTTGCTACACAGTACTGTTTTTATAGTTTGAACATTTAGGCCAGGGGCTGCTCAAAACTGTTTCTGGAGATCTACCTTCTAGCATAGTTCATCTCCAACCCTGATCAAACACCTGAACGAATTAAATAGGACCTGAACAGCACTTGATAATTACAGGCAGGTGTGTTTGATATGGGTTGCAACTGAAATCTGCAGGAAGGTAGATCTCCAGGAACAGGGTTGAGCACACCAGATTTAGGGCAATGGGATGAAAGAGAAGCCATAAGGTAAAATACAGACTGTCTAGTAGACTTCGACAAGTACATTTGAAACAAGTACATTTGTTTATCCAGTAAAGGCATTTCTTTTAAAGGGATACCCACATGCAAGAAATGCTGAGTTGAGAATTTTGAACCCAAAATTTGGATCAAATAGAGGGGTGATCAAATATAATTATGAAGGTAAATATCTTTCCCATGGAATAAATTGAAGAGATCAGATGCAAAAACTTCTAAGGGTGCTTTCACACTTGCACTTTTGGTCCGCACCAGGGTTCGCTTGACGTCATAGTACGGTACGTTTAGCTAGTGTGAACACATCTTCTGAACTCAGGTGCGTACCTGTGAACCGTACCCGAGTCCGCCTGAAAGAGGTGGGGTACGGTTCATGTGAACTCTGGTACAGTTCACTTGCAGTATGAATGCAATCGTACCAAAAGCCGGAAGTGAACCTCCAACTGTACAACAAACATTAGTTTTCATAACGTTCATTTGTGTATGTATGTCTGTGTATGTCACCTACCTTGACGACAAGCGGGACTGTCTCAGTACAGTGATAATGTCTGCTTTTCTCCTCCAAAAACAGCTTCTGCAGACATCTGAACGTTTATATTTTTGTTGTGGCAGATAGACACAAGTCGCTTTCTTTATGTCCAAAACCAAAAGGTTCAGTAAAAGCGAAACGACTGCGGAGTGCGGACGTCTTTTTTACATTTTGGTGCTTTGCTTTCGTGTCTGGCAACAGCCGTACACAAAACAGCGGCTTGATGATGCAAACGTACG
The DNA here is from genome assembly GCA_903798035.1 of Danio albolineatus. Classification (NCBI taxonomy): domain Eukaryota; kingdom Metazoa; phylum Chordata; class Actinopteri; order Cypriniformes; family Danionidae; genus Danio; species Danio albolineatus. The sequence continues at coordinate 1,705 of CAIGQQ010028651.1, read as the reverse complement.
GCGGTTCAGAAGGAAAAAAGACAGTGTGAACACAAACCAACTGAGAAGGTGGCAAGGGGGGACAATCGAACTTGGTTACGGTCCAGGCAACTGAACCAAGTGTGAAAGAACCCTAAATGCCGCTTGATATTGTCTTCTAAATTTAGCATTTTTCTCCAACTCTTATGTGTAGGCTCAGAAAATGTACTTTTATAGTGCCGAATAAATTCTTTTTATTGCCTTTAAAGTGAAATAACTGAACATAAACAACATTTTTACATTTTAAACCTGAACATTTCAGGTGGCATTTAGGGTTTTTTGCATCTGAACTCTTCAATTGTCAACTGTAATAGCTTTTTAAATTTCATGTATACTGGTGAAACGTAAATAAGAGGGTGTGCAGTGTGTGTGAGCCAGAGACTGAAACACTGACTGGAATGCTCATAGTAAGATTATATCAGCCATCTGAGGGCTTTTGGGTTTGTCTAACCTAGCATTGTTAGCAAGCATTTTTGCATAGGGTAATTCGAATTGGATTCTAATAGGTGCCATCAAGCAATCAATGCATTTGCACTCTCAAGATGAACACAATAGATATCATAGATTCCAAGATGGAATCCAAAACAACACTGGGTGTTGATGACATTTTTAGTTTTCAGCTGAAATGCCTTAAAACATTGTCTTTATGCTTTATTGGCTAAGGGTGGGGTTTTGTCAACATTAAGGGCCCTATAATAAACTAGCTGCAATTCAGCACTAGGTGGGACAGAAGTTTTTATATGCTAGTTTCAGCCTGGTGCAAGTATCATTCTCACATCCTGCACCACTTTGTTAAATAGCAAATGCATTTGTGCCCATTTGTGCATCCATGTGTGTGCTGGTGTGTAAAGGAGGTGTGTTGCTAGCGTGTTCAGGCACATGTAATAATTTTGCAATTGACCAAACCAAAGCTGCTCTAAAATAAATAGTGCAGGCTTTTTAAAGAGTGTGTTAGTGACAGATGGGTGCAATGGGTTGCTAAATACATGCACAGTGATGAGCGACAGCACAGAAATATCTTTAAATTTAAAAATCGTAATTTTATTCATATTATAAAACAGAATATTTGTTTTTCTACTGTGAGCTGAATGGATGTAGTAGAGAGTTTTTACAACCATAGTCCTCCTGCTCACCGGCTCTGTTTGTTATCAAAACTGACAGTTGGAGCTGCGTTGTTAAATATGTTAGCCATGCTCAATTCCTAAGATATACATAATCTGAAAGTTTAACTGAAAACAAACAGGAAGTGCATTTTCAGATTTCTATCAAAGCTTAGAAGAAAACTATTTTTTCTTTCTTAATGGCTCAGTCCCTTTATTAATCAGGGCTCAATTTATCTAGCATATGTTTTACGCAGCGGATGTCCTTCCAGCTGCAACCCAACACTGGGAAACACCCAAACGCGCTTGCAGCCACACACATACACTATGGCCAATTTTAGCTTATTCAATTCCGCATAGTGCATGTCTTTGGACTGTGGGGGGAACCAGAGCACCCAGAAGAAATCCATGCGAACACAGGGGGAACACGTAAATTCCACTTAGAAATGCCAACTGACTCAGCCAGGGTTCGAACCAGCGACCTTCTTGCTGTGAGGTGATCATGCTACCCACTGCGCCACCATGACGCCCGCACTTTAAATATGAAAATTTTGAAATGTTATTGATTATTTTTGTATATATATATA
>CAIGQQ010028650.1:0-11438 GCA_903798035.1 Danio albolineatus | reverse complement strand
ACTTTCCTATTATTGCTTTTATTTCACACGTAATCCTGTAGCGGATGAGGAAAATGTACAGCGCTTTCTGAAGTGTGGCTAAATGGAATCGAGGGATTTTCCTGTTGCCTGAGTTTCTCATTCAACAACAGCTTTTGCATCCTCCTCCTCACTCTCTAAAATGTATAAATATGGTCACTTTTGTGGTCTGGCTGTAAAGCTTAATCTCTTGACTGAATTTTTGAAATGTATTTAAACAGTATGAATATTTAGCCAGGTCATCTTCTCCTTTTTGAAGCAACTGAGGCAGATCTCCTTAAAAAATGCTAAGGAGATTTTGCTCTTTATCTGCTGCCTTCAGGCTGAAGTAGAAACTATACCTCACACAGCTGTGTATCCTCAAACGCTTTACAAGTTACTTGCTGCATAATAAAACAGGATTTGCAGGAAGTAAAGCCACTGCTGTGTACTAATAATACCACACTCCTAAAATTATAAATAGTAGTTTTGTCATGATACTGGATTTTCCAACTTTTATATGATAACATGAAAAATATCGGTATTCGCTTATTTTTTCGATACAGTGGAGAACAAATTTCACACCATTAGAAGTATGTAAATGAAGTAAAAGGGCAAAAAAATAACTAAACCGTATGCTAAACCAGCTATGTCAGCAGGCCTTAAGTCTAAAAGACAATAATTGCAATCCCTTATTTTCTGATTAAAACAAGTGTTAAAATCTTAGAATTATCATTATTTATTCATCACCCTGTTGGTGACGAGAGTGTGAGAGAGCAAAGCCATTATCTATACTAACCAAAAGCGAGATTGTCATTTAAAATATTTAATTATCGATATTTATTCATATCAATATTTTTTGACAACACTAATAAATAGTATATTACTGTCTCTTAGGGCTGAGCAATTTGACCTAAACTAAATCTCGATTAATTGAACATTTGAACTCGATTACGATTAATGAACGATTATTTTGACAAGCTTTATTGACAAGTTTATTTGACTGACAGGTTTTCGTACATTATACTCTCATATAACATGTGAGAAATTTTTGAATGAAGGGTGCTTTACTTGATTTTAAAATAAAGGAAACACATACTATCTACTTTCTATGAGGATTTATTGAACATCAATGTTGAACAATTGAAATTAAAACACATTTTTCTGAAACGAACAATCATATTTTATTCTTAGAAAAAAGTGAAAATAAATAGCTTGTACTTTTGGAAACAAAGTAAATTATTTTCAATGTTTTCCATATTAAAGGTAGAAAATAAGCAGTGTCTCTTCTAAATAAAATAACTCTTGTATATCCTGTAAATCAATGCTCCCTAACCTTTTTATCACAGCGGACTGGTCAAATTTTACCACGGACTGTGGAGAGGATGACAATTCACAAAATATTGCTGCAACTCTGATACAAGTTTTATTTCTGGAGAAAATTTATAAGCATTGCAGTGTTTGGGTGTTCTGTGTTTGCCTAATATAATTGGTCTCCCAAAATTTGTATATTCCATCCAAAGTACGATGCTGATCCGTCGGTTCTTGTCTTGTGACTCGCAGCGTGCTCACGGCATTCTGAAAAGTTAAGATGATTTCAACAGGGTTCACCTGAAAGGCGGGAGCGCATTGCTCCCAATGTGTGTGCAGGCCGTGTGCCTCCATTGGAAATTACAAACTTGTGCATGGAAAAGATGCGATATGTCAACGGCCACTGTCACCTGTGATCTCCAGCAGTTGATCTTCTTGCACAGACATGCTGGATTCACCTGATTTGTTGACAAATGGGTTGCGGATGCATTCCTTGGCAGTTCATGGGTCCTTCACTTAGCCTTTTCCCCTTCGAAAAAAAAAAAAAAAAAACGTTCCAAAGTTTCTTAATCATTTTGCTGCTTGTTGGTTAAATTTTGGCACTCAAGTGACCGAGATGTAACCAAGAGTTTACGGTCATTTTTCAAATTATATGTCCATCGTCCTACTTGACCAGAGATCAGATGTGCCTGCAAAGTGGACGCAAAAGTATAAATCTGTGACTCTACACGCGGTAGGGACAGTAATTGAAAAAAAATCGACCTGGAAAAGTTAGATTGATTATAGGTTCTGGATGTTGATTTCGATTAAACGCAAAGCCCTACTTACTGTGCATTACTAAATAAAGTTTCACAAACTTATTTCGAAGAGAGCACGTGATGTGATTAATCGTGGCTTGTCTCTCATCTGTAATCATTAGCAAGCCAATCGAAATGTTCTAAACTCACTATAAATATCCCGTCTAACATTAATCCCTTATCTTCGTTTTTGAAGAATCCTCCCATCCACCCCATCTCCCCCTTTGCTCCTTTACTAGGGGAAGCTCTTGAGAACTACCTGATCTCATACCCCCTTATGCTCACTGACCAGGCGGGAGACCTGGGCTCAATTATCTCTGAGCGCAGGGTTTTCTCCTGGGACAGCATGCCAAACCTGCTAATATTATCAAGCAATTTCAAAATGTAAAACTCTTGAATGCCCTTTTGTGGTAGAACTTATTGCTAATGAACTATCAGAGATAGAAATAACTTTTGAGTTATAAATGCAAGGTATTTTGATCACAAAGATATTGTAAGAACTTTTTTAATTTATGCAACATTAATGATTGTTTTTGATTGGGTTTCTAACTATACTTTCCCCTTCTTGGCTTGTCTTTTTTTTTTTTTTTGTCAAGCCAAGATGCTCAAAGAAATTGTTTTACTATCTTCAGGGAAATCAGCCTTCAAATTGCTTGTTTCTCTCTGCATATTAAGCTGAGATGGTAAAAGTATTTTAGAAAATACTTTCATCCTGAGAGGCTGTACTCTGCATTTTTAACAGAATTTAGTCTACACAAGTAGGATTACATCAGTCTTCTTGTTTTAGGGTAAATGAAAGGTTATTTTAAAAATGTTGGTTAAATGCATGTAAACTATCATCCATTCTGTCTAAAAACAAAGAAAGAAAGAAAGGAAAAAAATAAAATAATAAATAAATAAAAAAATAAATAAAAAATAACTAAGACTGCCCAAAGACTTTGTTAGAGATGCCCAAGTTGGCCTACTTTAACCTTTGATTTGGCTTGGTATCTCATCTGAAAAGAGAGGGAGAATGATGGGGAAGGTTTAGAGATTGTCATTTTAAATTTAATGTAGCATTTTATTTGTTTGTTTAATTGTTAAACTAAAATTAAATGTTTTAATTTAAATATTCTAATTTAATTTAAAATATACACAATCACCTAATGGATAGAGGACAATGCAGAGACTTTGGTGAGCAAATCAAGGCAAAGTCAGATTCTGCTTGACTAGTGTATTCAGCATTGACCTCAACTGTGATATAAATGGGATTTGTTTGTTTTTTATCGCAGTAAGTTATAATTTAAAGATGTAGAATAGATGTTTTCTATTTATTTTGAAATAATTTGAAATAAATGAGGAAATTACCCATGGCAACTTTAATGTAAAATAGTTACATTAGGTATATTTATCAAAGATTTTTGGTTATTGGCCCTTCATACGAAACTGGCCACTGCAACAGAGAAAGTCCTGCCGATTACAATAGCCAATTGTCAGTCTTTATAGCCACGTGGTTTTGTGGGGAGAGGTCAGTACAGATCTGTGTTTATTATTGCAACCCCTGTCATTTGGCGCCTGCTAATATTTAAGATCTTGCAGCCATAGCACACCTCATCAAATGTTGTTGTGTCCTTTTAGTGTCGTCATTCAGTCTTTGCTCAGGATTCGTCCCTGTTCTTCCAATGTTCATAACAGTGTCCGCTGGTTACCATTTTACCAATCTGGAGCGAACTGGTACTTATGTTTTTTTAGTTGTATTATGATTGTCTTAAGTTGTTCTTGGTACTTTTCTGCACCATTGCTGTATTTGAAGGGTCAGAGAACTCTCGGATTGCATCAAAAATATCTTGTGTCCTGAAGTTAAATATATTTGATTTTTGGTTGTACCTTTAATGGCGAATATCTGGAAACAAACTGGTCAAGGATTTAACTACTGCAAATGTTTTTGTATTTTTGGGCACATTTGTGAATTGAGCAGCATACAGTACATTAAGTCCCCTCTGTTTTATCTCTTGATTGCCTGCATGACAAGAGAGTCGTTGGGCATCTTCTGTGATTTTCTTTCTTTTTTTATTTTTTTTATTTTATTTATTCATTTATTTATTTATTTATTTTATTATTTATTTATTTTTATTAATATTTATTTATTTTAGTTTATTATTTATTTATTTATTTATTTATTTTTTCTCCCCTTCTCGTCTCTGTCATTGATTGGGTACAGGGGCTGTGGAGCCAAGCAGGGTTATTTTTAATTGAACTCTGGATGCACTCTGATATTTTTAAATAAAGATTTTTTTTGTGGTCAAAATCGATCTAGTGCTTTCTCGTAAATATGTTTGAGATGTTTTAAGGCTTTCATGTTCTTTAGGAGTAAACTTGCTTCAGAGGGACAAAACAAACGGTTAATTATGTTTTTGTTATTGTCCTTTATTCTTTTTTGGTTATTGGGTAAGTTATTAGATATAAATTAGGGCTGCACAATACTGGAAAAAATACTAGGGCTAGGCAGATAAACAATATCATATCAAATTGCAGTAAAATTGATGTCAATAATGATGATAGCCTCCAGACATTTTTTACTCTATTGATCTAAAAGTATACTCTATTGATTTTTGCAGAAATCTGCAAAATCTGAGTAGATTTGAGAATTAACAATATTTTAAAATGATTAGGCATGTCAATTTTTTTTGTATGATATATTGCACCAAAATATATTGCGATTTTAAACAATATTGTCATTTTGTTCCACTCATTACATGCCAGAATGACATTATAATAGCATCATAATGCAAGTACACTCTTCCAAATAACACAAAATATTTTATTCTTAAGAATGTTTCATTTAATTATAGTTGTTTTAATAATTAGGCATTGGAATCAGATTGTGAAAACACATATCCTAAACAAATTGATAATAATAAATGTTAACAAAATAAAGTGCATGGTTAAAAAGCAACAGAGACTAAAATGTCTGGTGCCAGATCTATTTTCAGTTGTCAGGCACCAACTTGAAAATATACTATAGTAATTTATAGTAAATACTAGTATAGGAAATGTTTTTTTTTAACCATACGGACACTGATATCTCCAATAGAGATAGAGAGGCTGTGCGATAACTAACTAAAATGTTGCTACAATTGTTTTGTTTTTTTTATGAATGGGTGATATATTGCATCACCAAAAATGATTGAGGTTATGTCCATCTATTGTTGTTACGACTTTAAAGTTTAGCTCTTGGGGGTTAAAAGAAGTAACATTTGATGTGATTAAAGTTTGTGGTGAGTAGGTGGCAAAATAGCAAAAGGACAAAAAAAAATACTGCAAAAATAAGTGAATTTATTTACAAAAGTGAAAGGAAGAGAAACCGCAATAATATATACAAGATGGAATCTCACAAAAGAAAATCAATTATATATGTTCTGAATTGGGAAAACGAGAATTAAGTGGCGCCAAATAAAAGAAATTAATATAACAAAACCCCAAATCTAGCTCAAGATGTTATGTTTTTTTTTTTTGTATTAGATAGTTTAGAGCAGTGGTTCTCAAACTGGTACGTGTACTATTAGTGGTACGCAGGCTTCCTTCTAGTGGTACACGGAGGAATCGCTGAATAATAAAAGTAAAAAATTGAACACACTTTTAACCCTTTGATGCGTACGATAACACAGATGTGATCAGTAAATATATTTTAATAGGCTAAACCTTTTATTTTCAATTGTCTAATGTTTATGTATGCTATCATTTGAAGCTAATTTACTCCCCATATCTGTAACGGTTGTTGGTGCCGTATTTTTATATCCCATTGTTGACAGGTTTAATCACTTGCTTTTCTGACACACAAAGCCTACTCTAACGCGCAGTACGCAGATCTAATTTCTAAATTAAATATGTAAATTCAATTCATGTATTTAAAATTTAGATTTAAAGATGTATGCTGCATGTATATATGATATATTTGCATATTTAAAAATATATCAAAAAGAGTTTACACACGAATATAATGACATATAGCCTATATTTATGAGGTCCAGGGAACGATTCTAGGTTTTGATGAATCTGCTACTATATGATCATACTTTACATTTAAGTACAGCAGTTTTCTTTTTACTTTTTAAGAACAGTATCATTATTAATTAACTTTTAAAAGCACATTTTAATTTAAACATTGATTTTTTTGTATTTTTACCTGTAAGCACAGTGCACTGTTAATGTTCAAACTATTTATAATGTTTAAAGTGGCTGACAATAATAAATATTCTTAATTAGAAGAATTAATCTGCCTCGTTTTTGAACTGTACAGTGCTGTAGCTGCTTTACACCTGCTATGCTACTGTACTTCAATGGTGGTACTGGGAGAAACAATTATTTTTCTGAGGTGGTACTTGGTGAAATAAGTTTGAGAACCACTGGTTTAGAGGGTAACTAAAGAAGTCAATATATTGATAATTGTGACAGGTCTAAAAATTATATTTAAAGAAGCCAGTAGCTTCAGTCATTGTTAAGATACTATTTTAACGCTGAAAGCATTAACAGCTTACCATGATATATATGCCATTATTGTTCAATATAGAGAATAATTATCAAAATTGCATTTTTGCCATTTCGCCCAGCCTTAAAATATACACTATTAGATAGGGTTTTGCAATAATTATATTTTTTCTATTTTATAGAAAAAAAGCTATTTTTATTAGCAGTTCATATTTTTTTTATCATTTAATTCATGATATTAAAATGAACTGGTAGATGCTTTTCAGATCTAATTTAGACTAAAGAACTGTCAAGATGCAAACGCTGAGTCTTTTAGAACACTATGAGTGAGTGAAAACCTTTTGGGGGGGAAAAAAGAGAAGTGAAAAAAAAGAGTGAAAAAAATTTTCCTCTCTTGTCTCTACTCCCCCATACCCGCCCCCCCCCCCCATTTATTTTCATCTCTGGAATCTCCATTGGTCCACTCCAGCCAAAAACAGAACAGCGACTACTAGTGTGGTGGGGATACGGATGGTAAGGCCCCACCTGATTGGTCAAATTTAGATGAGTAAGCAATGCATAAATTTTATGTTTATTATCACATCTGTGATACGTATATTGCATGTGCTATTGTCGCGATGATAAATTTGCAATTATATTGTGAAGCTCTACTTGAAGTTATAGTAGTTTTTTTTTTTTAATGCAAAGAGCTACAACTGTTTAAGAATTAATATTTCTGTCTTCATCTTTAACTAAACTTAAATCCCTGCGTTTCTTTATTGTGTCCCAAAAAAGTTATAGTTTAAAAAAAAACAAACATTTCTCTGTACAATGGATGTCATTGAGGTCCAAGCAAAACTGAACACCACAGTATCATCGTTTGTCTTTTGAAACTTAATGCGTCAGAGAGCTTATATTTATATTTATTCTGCTGGAGAGAGGAGACAAGAAGAGATTGGAGAAAACTGAAGAGATGAGGCTTTAAGTATCAGCCAGAGGAGGAGGTTTTCTCCAGCAGAGATTGTTCCTCCGGAGGTTTATTCCTCATCTCAGCTATTTTTTTTTCTTCCCCTGGCTCTGTCGCCTGTGGCTTCTTGCTGGAGGGTTTGCGAGCTGCCAGTGTCTGCAAAGCTGCTTTGCAATGATATGTGTTGTGAAGAGCACTATATGGATGAATTCAGTTGTTTGACTCTAGATGAAAAGAGAGTGATAAGACACCGTTTCTTTTGTTTGTTTTTTGTTAACGGTTGAGTCTGGATCAGACAGTGTATGGGAATTATTTTGATCCTAATTAACGGTTACATAAGTCATTCAACAGTGTTAACATGGTTGACAGGTACACTACTACTGTTTAAAAGTTTGGAATTGGTAAGATTCATTTGTTGTTGTATTTTTGATACGTAGTCTCTTATATATAAAAGGTAATATAAAATAAATGAAAACTTAATATCTTTTTTAAATTCAGTCAAAATTGTACGTTATCTCTAAAAATGGCTGTTGTGGATACTTATAAATTGTATTTTTGCAATGTGAAGCAGTCATTACTCAAGTCTTCCTGATCAGAATATGCTGATTTGGTCGCTACATCTTTCTCGTGGTTAATATTGAAAGTAGTTCTTTGTTTACTTGCTATAAATCTAGTACATATTTGGTGAATAATATATTGACCCCAACTTTTATTTATTCATGTTTGTATTTAATTAGTTAATTTATCTGTTGACTAAGCTGTTCTTATTGTTTTAGATTAAGATTTTATACCGAGTGCATTCACTGGTCTTTCAATAATTAGTAATATACACTGTATCTGTGGATTATTTTTGTATACACTGTAAAAAGCTATTAGTTGCTTAATTTGTTTTGTGAGTAAACCCATTTACCTTAAAGCTGCAGTAGGTGTTGTGCTGGTTGAAAGTCTCTTCACATTCCAATAGTACTGATAAAATTATCTAAATGTATCAATATGTATTTATATTTTGGTTAAGGCATGAGACTTAAGAAAAATTGTCGGGCAGACATCTCCCATAATTCTGATAAGTAGGCCAAACTGCCTGTCAGCAAAAGAAGATTTGCACAACTTCACGTAGATCCACTATTGGCGTTTGCGTGCCACGTGTTCATGTGCACTCGAGAGGTAAAATCAAATGCTGAATCAAAACTTTTAAAATCCTGAATAAATATTTGAGTTACTTTTGCACGCTGGAGGAAGGACGTCACCATGGCTGAAGTATTTCTTTTAGACAGGTAATGTTGTGTTTTAAAACTATTTTAGTCACGCAAAGCTGATGGTATGTTGTGTTGTTTTGAATAGGTTATATGCACAGGAGTGTTGTTCAGCCACTGAAATCTTCTGGTGATAGATTGTGACTATTTTCAGTTTCATAAGGGACCTTTTACAGCATCGATTATGTGGAGGAATACATCTATCTATCTATCTAATCAGGAGCAGAACTATGAACTGCTTTATAAGTTAATATCAAAGTTTTATAAACTATGCATGACTTAACAGGCAACCAGTGTAACTGTTGGAGTACAGGGGTAATGTGAGACCGAGAAGATGTACAAGTTAACACACGTGTGGCTGAGATTTGAACATATTGTAAGATCTTAAGTTATTTGGCAGGCAGAGCCCCAAATAAAGAGTTGCAAAACTCTATATGAGACGTAGCAAAAGCATGGACAAGCCTTTCAGCATCTGGTGTTGAGAGAAAAGGACAGATGTAGGCAATGTTTCATAAGTGATAAAAGTAAAGTCTAACTGCTTTTTACAGTGCTGTAAATAATTCTGTATTTTGTTTCATTATCCATAAACATTTGTACATCAAACTATGAAACAGCGATTTAAAGGATTAGAAAGGACAATCTCTGATGTAATCACAGCTCCAAAGTAAATCATCATTTATTTATGAGATAAATAAGAACTTGTGCACTTCGGAAGAATAAAGCCCACTTAATTTGACAATTTGCTTTGCGATATGGAACCCCATCCCCTTGTTTGAAGCGCCGCTGCATTTTTAAGTGTAAACAAGGATGGAGGGGAAAATGCAATTACGCTGTGAGAGCAGTTCTCAGAAACCACTGTAAGCTCGACTGCGAGACTCTATCTTCTTAATTGACTGCGTCGCAGATCCACACTCTGTTTAATGCAAATGAAAAACAACACACAACACCTGGAGCAACTGCCAGCCAGACTGTCTGCAGGAAAAGCGAGATATTTATGGCAAAAATGATCTGTAAGAAACAATCTGAAACGCCATCCATTACGGTGCATAAACAGAAGTGCTGACAGGAATCATTAGAAATGAATTCGGAGGCGAGCGTCTAATCTTGCCAGTGTTTTCGTTAGCATTATAATGTTGTTCCAGCATATGCTGACAGGTCTCCCATCTGTTATAAGAATAATTAGACGCGTTTCAGACGGAGACTCTAGGAACTGCCAAATTACTGCTCAAATATAAGACACAAGTCAATATGGTGTACGAGTTACTTTATCTTCATGCTCGTGAAAAGACCCTTAGATCTCAAGAGAGAACGTGTGTGTGCGTGTGTGTGTGCGCGTGTTGAACCTCCCACATGGTAGAAATTAAAACAAACAAATCCTTTGGTTAATGATCTGTAATGATGAATTTAGATAACATGCATATATTGGTCTTTTTATATTGCATTAATTTGTTGTTCTTTGTCTGTATTTTTCACCAAAGTTATTATATTTAGCTATTGTATGGTTAAATATGGCTTCATGAATCAGTATAAATGGTGATATTTGCATCTTTAACAGTTAGTTTTGTGCAAATGAATGTGAAGCCGTCAACAGTGTTTTTCAGTAAGGTGTTCTCTTTAAATTGTGGCAATATTAACGTGTGTTGTTATGACTAATAGTTGTGCAACTTTTCATTAATGCTTTAAATTATGCATGCCATAAGACATCATGTATTTTGAATGTGCAAAAACTCATTTGGATGTTCTGCTGTTGTTTCATTAAACTTTTTTTCTAATATTGCGCTTGTATTTTCCTTTGAACTGTCGTTTTTTGTTATAGATATGAGTGTAAGTGTAATGTCTTTGTGCTCATGGGAGATTCGGCTGATGAGTCATTCTGTGTTCTGCAGTGTGGACTGCTGAGGGAAGCAGTCTCAGAGCGCCACCATGTGTCTAGTATTTCTATTGCATATGCAATTGCATTATCAATTCTCCCTGTGTGTGTCACAGGTTTTAATATTTGTGTATTGGCAATATTTAGGCACTTGTTAAGGAGTTTGGGTTAAGAAAAATATGTATATATTTTTTAAAGAACCTAAGGCCCACTGCTGCTCATTTAGGCTGCTTTTATGTGATTAGAAATGCAAGAGTACAAATATTTAATATTTTTTAAAATGACTTATTCTTAATATTTTTCAAAATGATTCCTATGAAGTTAAAGCTCAATTTTCTGCATCATTACAGCTTTTTAATATTATTCTTATTACATTTATATTTTATTGTGATTCCAATAATCATGGTGGTGCAGTGGGTAGCCTAATCGGCTTACAGCAAGGAGGTTGCTGGTTCAAGCCCCGGCTAGATCAGTTGGCATTTCTGTGTAGAGTTTGCATGCTCCGGTTTCCCCCTCAGTCTGAAGACATACGCTATAGGTGTATTGGGTAGGCTAAATTGTCAGTGAATGAGTGTGTATGGATGTTTCCCAGTGATGGGTTGAAGCTGGAAGGGCATCCACTGCATAAAACATAAGCTGGATAAATTGGCTGTTCTTTCTGCTGTGGGGACCCCAGATTAATAAAGAGACTAAGCTGATAAGAAACTGAATGAATGAAAAATATAATTATTTAAATTATTCTGATTATAATATTCTAAACATATATTATTATCAGTGTTAAATTATATTTGTGTTTT